>RDPX01000527.1:301206-331760 GCA_003991215.1 Morbakka virulenta | reverse complement strand
TTGTTGGCATTCGTACTACGGCCAATGCCACTACAATTATTACTATAAATACTACTACTACTACTACTACTACTACTACTACTACTACTACTACTACTACTACTACTACTACTACTACTACTACTACTACCACCACCATTATTACCACTACTATTCCTACTTCTACTACTATAACTACCACTACTTTTACTATTGCTATTACTACTACTACTACTACTACTACTACTCATACTACTATAACCATCACTACATTTACTTTTACTAGCTGATGATGATTTTGACAAATGAAAATGATGGTAGCAGGGTGAAATAGTGTGGGGAAGGCAAAAAAAAGGGAAATGGAGAGACTAAAACAAGATAAAGGTTGGAGGGAAAGTAAAAATAAACAAATACTATGCAAAATAATAAGCCTATTGAAATTTAAAGCTTTTCGGAGCCCAGGGCCCAGACTTAAAAATGCAATCATTAATCAGCAATCATAATGATGCACTGGAATAAAGTACAACCTACAAAGTTCAACATAGGAAAAAACCCAAACATAAAAAGTAAACCATCAAAATACAAGTAAATGCTAATAATAAAAGCAATGTTGGTAATCTTCCATAAGACGTAACACAACAATCTTTAATCATTACCTCTTCATTGAAACAACTAATACAGTCATGTTTTAAAGGATCCATCAGTTGTATTTGTCCACCAGTAAATCCAACAAGTACTTCTATACTATCAGGCTTTCTTGTCATTTGGTTGACATCGTGACATGTTGGTTGTGCACCTTTATATGATCTTCTATCTAGTGGCCGAGTTAGGTCAGGTGCCTGAAAAGGAATACAATAAAAGGAATACAATAAAAGGAATACAATAAATTTACCTGACCAAAGTGGTTAACCAACTGAGCAGATGCCACTGCATCAAATGTTTGTGGACCTGAACAAGGCTGTTGACACTATCATGAGGGTTGCTCTCTGGGTGATTTTGGAGGAATTTGGATGTCCTCCAACCTTTGTTAGAATATTCAAAGAACTGAACTGGGGCATGAAAGCTCGCGTTTCCTTTAACGGAAAATTATTTGATGAAATCCAAGTTGGCAGTGGTGTCAAACAAGGTGATCCTCCCCCCCCCCCCCGTCCACTTTTTTCTTTATATTCTTTGCTGCTCTACTTCCTAGTGCTTTTTAAGATTGTGATAAGGGTATCACGCTAAAGGTTCAAACCACAGGTAGCATTTGTAATCTCAATTGGATGGTATCTTAGTATCTCTGTTTAAAGGGAAAGAAGAGAAAGATGTATGTGATCACTATAGGGGTATTACACTCCTAGAAGCTGTGGGGAAAGTTTTCTCAAGACTAAAAAAGTTTTCTACGCGACTACCATTCCTGAATTGCAGAGTGGCTTTAGACATGGCAGAGGTACCACTGACGCAATATTTACTGCATGTTAGCCCAAAGAGAAATGCATGAGCAGCAGATGCCCGCTGTATCAAACCTTTGTTGATTTAATGAAGGCTTTTGATACTGTGAACCGCCATACTTTGTGGATAATACTTGGGAAAGTAGAGTGTCCACCATTCTTTGTGAACATGTTTAAGCAGTTGCATGAGGGCATGAAAGCTCATATTCTTTTTAATGCAGAACTGTCTGAGAAGATTCTGATTGATAATGGTGTTAAGCAAGGGGACATTCCAGCACCAACACTTTTTCCCATATTCTTTGCTTTAATGCTTTCACATGCATTCCATGACTGTAATATAGATGTTCTTCTGCAATTTAGAACTACTTAAAATGTTTTCAATTTGAGATGCTTTAACTTTAAGTCGAAAGTCTCTTTGCTGATGACGTTGACTTTCTGGCTTGTTCAGCTGAAGATATGCAACTCATTATGGATCATTTTTCCACCTCATGCATTGTGTTTGGTCTTGAAATTAGTTTGAAGAAGACAAAAGTCATGTACACATCAGCATCTGGTGAACCACACATTGAACCAGATATTTGTGTCTACAGCAGTTCATTAGGTGCAGTAGACACCTTTGTGCATCTTGGTGTGTGTCTTGACAGCTCTTTTGTATTCTTGTGAGACATGGAACATGCATTGAAGACATCTCAAACTATTTGAACACTTTCATCAGAAATGTTTGAGACACATACTCAATATCAAGTGGCAAAGTTAAACACCTGATAGTGAAGTTCTTGTCAGAGCAGTATACACAAGTATGGAGTCTATGGTCATCGCCAATCATATGCACTGGGCAGGCCATATGGTTCATATGAAGGACGATAGACTTCCTTAGCAATTGGTTCATGGGCAACTCCAGATTGGGAAGCAACCACAGCATAAACCCAGAAAAAGGTACAAAGACCTTAAAAACTGGGTAAGGCTAGCCTTGGAAAGAGCAACTCGAAGAAGACACATGAAGGCAGGTTGTGCATTGTTTGAAAATAGTCGCCTGGATCATGAACGGTTAAAACACAGATTGCACAAAGGCTGGCAGAACAACCTCGATGAAGGCACAAAGAGCTGGAAGTGTAACAAATGTGATCATATTCTTCTATCAAAGGTTGGCTTTGTCAATCAAGTCAAATCAATTCCACTTTCTTACCTCCCTTCAAAGCCACACAGTCTGTCATATGTGATGTGTGGCCTTGGAGGCCATCTGTCCAGATGGAGCAATCACCATGTATGTATGTATGTATGTATGTATGTATGTATGTATGTATGTATGTATGTATGTATGTATGTATGTATGTATGTATGTATGTATGTATGTATGNGGGAAGCAACCACAGCATAAACCCAGAAAAAGGTACAAAGACCTTAAAAACTGGGTAAGGCTAGCCTTGGAAAGAGCAACTCGAAGAAGACACATGAAGGCAGGTTGTGCATTGTTTGAAAATAGTCGCCTGGATCATGAACGGTTAAAACACAGATTGCACAAAGGCTGGCAGAACAACCTCGATGAAGGCACAAAGAGCTGGAAGTGTAACAAATGTGATCATATTCTTCTATCAAAGGTTGGCTTTGTCAATCAAGTCAAATCAATTCCACTTTCTTACCTCCCTTCAAAGCCACACAGTCTGTCATATGTGATGTGTGGCCTTGGAGGCCATCTGTCCAGATGGAGCAATCACCATGTATGTATGTATGTATGTATGTATGTATGTATGTATGTATGCATGTATGTATGTATGTATGTATGTATGTATGTATGTATGTCTGTCCTGGGTATGACTTTAAACTACATCCGGTGACAAGGCTTTAGTTCGGGAGTTCTGAAGCTTTGAGGAGTGTGGAGTCACCCCTTAGTTGTCATTAATTCCAGATCTGCTCCAGCCCAACGTGGTAGTACCTGTGTCTGTCCAGTATCTGGCAGCTAGTGGTGGCGTGACCTCTGTGGCTAAAAGCATCTTTCAACAAGTCAGTGCTAGTCACCAAGGTTTAGAGTGTGGTACATGTGTCGTACAAGCCTACATCACTATAATCTGCTGATGTGTAGATGCCTCATCAACTCATCTTGTTATCACATCTTCTTTTCTAATTACCTTTGACAATAGAGAAGTGGTGACGTGGGTAGACTTAACAAATTGGAGGCCTACAGTAACAAATCTGCACAAAGGTGGCAGGAGCTTTATCTTAACATCGCTTGCCCAATAGATGGCAGAGGCATCTCTGGGTGGAAGCTTCTGTATCTGAGCAGCCCTTTTTAGGGACAGCACTGCTCACCCAGAATTATTGGGATGGTGCTAGAAAAGGTACACCAAACACTGCCTGCCATCACTCAAGTTGGTCAGTTTACTGCAGCTGACGGCTGACGGCTGTTTGCTTAGAAGGAAAAACAAAAAACAAAAACATGAACTGTTATAACTTCAAGTGGAGCATGTCTCTCAATATTGGATGTTAGAATGTCAAAACTTTGCTTGATCTCAAAACTTCAATGAGACCAGAGCATAGGACCACACCAATTGCAAAAGAGCTTCAAAGTCCTAATGTTGACATTGCAGCAATTTCGGAAACTCGACTTCAGGATGAGGACATAGTTGAAGTGAAGTCAGGATACTCTATTTTCTGGGTGGTAAAGCCTCAAGGTGAAAAACAGGAGGGAAGAGTTGGTTTTGCCATATGTACCACTCTCACCAAGAAACTTGACTGTCCCTCTAGCATAAATGATCGGATCACGAAGCTGCGTGTTCCACTGTCAAGTGGGCACTATCTGTCAATACTATCGATATATAACCCAACTTTTTGAGCTTCATATGAATCTGTCATACGGATGGAGCCCTCCAGGAAACCGTTATTGGTGTTCAAAGAGATGAGGTTAATTTTACTTGGGGACTTCAATGCACAAGTCGGAAAGCAGCATCTGGTCTGGAATGCCATAGGCCCTTATGGCATGGGAAAGACTAATAACAATGGGCTGAATCTTCTTAATTTGTGTAGTGAATTCAACCTAGTCATCTGCAACACTTGCTTTTGTTTGAAAGAGAAATACAAAGTAACTTGGCTTCATCTAAGATTGACGCATTGGCCATATGATCAACCTCATCATCACCAGAAGCCAAAACTTAAAAGATGTCTGCAGTGTTCGTATCTTATGTAGTGCTGATTGTGACACCAACCACAAACTTGTCAAAGGAAAGTTTAAACTTCAAGTTAGGAAAAAAATATGTATGAATGGCACTAAGGTCCCTAAATGCATCAACATGGAAAAGCTCAAGTCTCATGTTGTTTGCCAAGAACTTACTGACACACTTCTTTGCATATCAGAGAAAAAGCATAGGGACTGGTTCGATGAGAATGACTCTGCTATCAGTCAGTTACTCAAAACAAAGAACACGTTGTATCAGTCACGTCTTGATCTGAATCTTGTCAACAGATCAAGGGTTGAAGCTTCTTTGAAGGCACATAAGGCAACTGTACAACAGGTGTTGAGAAAGATGAAAAATGGCGGTCAAAAGTCTCAGCTGATATCCAGGAAGCCACTAACACACACAACATGAAGCAAACTGTTCTCTCTTTTACAAGTTGCCTTTGGTCCGTCCTCGTCCTCTTTTGCTCCACTCAAATCAAAAGACGTATCATCCTTGATCAAAGACCCGCAAGGAATCATGAAACGTTGGGAAGATCACTATACTAATTTGTCCTTAAACCCATCAATCGTGGGCCTTGATGCTACTGAAAGTATACCTCAGTATGATTTGATAATGGAATTAGATGTTTGTGCCTTGAAGACAAGAGTGTGATAAGGCTATTAACCAGATTAACGCTGGTAAAGCACCTTGCAAAGATGCCATACCAGTGGAGCTGATTAAAAAAGGAGGTGAAAAAGATAGATCATCTGTGAGCTGGTAAGGGAATCCAATACCCCAAGACTGAATTGATGGTATTCTTGTTTTCTTGTTCAAAGGTTTGGGAGCAAAGTCTGGATCTGACTTTCGTGGGATAATGCTGCTTGAATCTGTGGGAAAGGTCTTGGCCAGAATCTTATTTAACAGACTTGTGCTACATATTTGTCCATTGATTATACCTGAATCACAATGTGGTTTCCATCCTGGACGAGGCACAACAGATGCAATCTTCTCCTCCAGACAACTACAAGAATAGTGTCTCGAGCAACATATGGCTTTGTATGAAGTCTTGACCAAAGCCTTCAATACTGTCAACCACGATGTCCTGTGGAAGGTCTTGGGGAAACTTGGATATCCACCTACTTTTGTTAACCTGATCAAAGAACTACATCATAATATGAAAGCTCGTGTCAGCTTTAATGGGGAACTGTCAACATAAATTGTGATAGACAACAGGGTGAAACAGGGTGGTATTCTGCCAATGCTGTTCTATATCTATTTTGCTGCTGTAGTACTTTATGCAGTTCGTGACTGTGACATTGGAATTGGCCCCCTTTTCTGAACAACTGGTAAAGTATTCAACCCTATTCAACCCAGATTCAATGCCAGTTCAAAAGTTAGACAGACCCTAATACGTAAATTACTATATGCTGATGATGCTGTTTTTGTCGCACACTCTGAAAACGACATGCAGGGGTTAATGGTGGCCACTGCCTTTGGTCTCACCAAAAGCTTGAAGAAAGCGAAGGTTATTTTCACTTCTCCTTCTGATGCACTCTACACAGAACCTAACATTTTAATCAACAACTCCAGGTTAGGTGTTGTTGATACTTTTGTTTATCGAATTAGTACACTGTCTTGGAATGACTCACTTGACTCTGAAATACACAAGCACACCCAGAAAGCTTCTGTCCCTTTTGGTAACCTAGAGAAGGGGCTATAATCAGGCAGATGTTTAACCTTAAGTACAAAACTGACAGTTAACCAGACATGTGTGTTGTTCGCATTGCTGAGAACCCAGGAAAGAGAAGGACTCAAGATCAAAAGCTACAAAGAGTTGAAGTTTGAGATGAGTAGGATCTGGAAATGCAGTAAGAGTAATTTCAACCTAATACTAATTGGAGTACTTGGAATGATGAGAAATTTCATTAACTACCTAACACCATCAATTAATAATGAAAAACAAGAGGCTTTGACTATATGTGAAGCCCCCCTCATCCAGCAGGGAAAGACAAAACACTTCTCAGGTCATCTTAATGCCAAATCTCTGTAAAATTGTGATAACTGCTTGGACAGGAGAATTGAATAAGATTGTGATGACATGTTATTTCAAGTGTGGCATAATTACGGGAGGTTACAGAAAAGGAATACATGAGATTTGTTTGATCTATCTGAGAAGAAACTGTTAGGATGGTTTATAAGAATGAATGGTTGGGTTTCAGAAGCTGAGCTGGATGAGGTCAAAAATGTAGTTAAGCCTATGAAAATGAATGGGTGGAAGAGAGAAAATTGAGAAATAAAGTAAATGAAGAGATTATGAGGTGTGACAGACTTGGTGAAGAAGACATCAAAACATGCAGGAACTAAGAAGAAAAGAAATAGAAGATCCATCAAACTTAAGGTTTTGTGATTGGAGAAGATTAGGAGAAGTGACTATCTAAGTCAACAAAGTTATTCCCTATTTGGAGGTCAGGCTGCAAACTTTTTGTTACGACAATTCTTGGGCCTAAGAAATGCCAGTTGAAGAAGAACACTGATTCATGGTGGAAAAAGACATAAATAAATAGGAGAGATGAGGAAATATATCAGCAAACAATAATGTCTTGGTAATACCAAAAGTAATTAGGCAAGAGATACATTGAATGATAAGTATATCATCAAGAAAAAAAGGACTTATGTTTGTCATGGAAGAATTAAAACACTAAAACAGAGGGTAATGGCAAAAAAGGAAAAGATCAAAAGACATAAAAAAAGAAATCAATAATTCCCACAGGAAAACATGTCAAAAGAAAAGGTAATGCAGTAACACACTATATCTTTGGCACCAATATGTAAGCCTTTTACTAGCATAAAAATAGACCAACACCTAGATCAAAACAAACTACCCCCTCCCCTCTCTCAAGTGCAAAATGATACCAAAAAAAGTCAAGAGCCATGAAAGACAAGTGGCTCATTGACAAAGGTATAATAATAAATTGTAAAAGGAAGAAGAGGGCAGTGGGCCTAGCCATGGGTTGGATTGACTATAAGAAAGCATTTGACATGGTCCCAAACTTATGGATTATTAAATGGGTTGATATATTTAAAGCTGCAGATAACATAAAATATCTTTTAAGAAAAAGTTTTGTCATAATGGGAGACTGAATTGGCACCCACAATTAATAAAAAGCAGGCTATTTTCTAAGGCAGTAGTCCATCCCCTTTACTCTTCATTATTTGTTTAATTCCAATTTCTAAGTTTGGTCAAGTAGTGAATCATCTGTTATTTGTGGGTGACTTAAAACTCTTAGGTAAATAACAGAAACAAATGGGTATTCTGATGAGAACAGTGCATTAATTTGGGAACAACATTAGAATGGAGTTTGCAATAAGTGAGTGTGGCAGATTAAAATTGAAAAAGGAAAAGCATGAACATTGTGAAGGGACAGAGTTAGCACATGGAAATAAGATAAAGAAAATGACATGGATGATGGCTATAAATTCCTTACGGTGCTAGAAGCTGGTGTTAAAGACAAACTGACAAAGGAAAATAAAAATATCTAAGAAGGATAAAAAAGATAATGAAATCAAAATTGAAAAGCAGAAACATTATTAATGCTATCAATTCCAGAACAGTGGCAGGTAAAGAAACTGAAAGGGCTAAAAAGGGAAACTCATAATTTGTTGACTGTGTACAGCATGTTCCAGAAAATGGTTGATGTTGATTGGATGTACATTAGTAGAGCCTTGGGAGGTAATGGTTTGATCAGCTTGTAAGATTAAAGAATATGCACTTACCAGTATAAAACCTATGGTCAAAGAGGTAGAAAGATTGGAAATTTTAGAGATTGGCAAGGGCAACCAAGAAGAAAAAACAACTTGCCAAGTGATGAACATTTATACCTGGACCAAAATATTCACCACTTGGATTTATAACTGTTGTTGAAAATTTCTGCACTTGTTGTGTTATGTACTAATATCAGTTATTTTTATTCATTTTGTTTAGCTTGTTAACTGACAAGCTTTAATAGGTCTTGAACTTAATTCACTGTGTAGTCTCTGCCTTGATAACTCTCAAACATGGCACTGAAGAACAGTTAAAATATGAATCTCCAATCTACATGGGTAGCATTCCTTCATGGAGCTGGTATCTAGGAGACTGAATTAAACACATATGCAAAACATTTTTTGATAACAGCATTAATAAGCAAATTGTAGTTTCACTAACATCTGAAAATCTAGACACTTTAGGCATATCTGTTCTTGGTAACAAATTTGAAATCTTAACTCATGTTAAACCCACCTTATCCATCTGTAACATTGGCTCATGTAGTAGCAAAAATGACTCACCCACAGTATCTAAGCATTTACAAGTCCATGACTAGCCTTCCAGTACAACAAATACCCAGTTACCTCTACAGTGCTTGTGACACAGTATCCAAGCGTTTACAAGTCCATGACTAGCCTTCCAGTACAACAAATACCCAGTTACCTCTACAGTGCTTGTGACACAGTATCTAAGCGTTTACAAGTCCATGACTAGCCTTCCAGTACAACAAATACCCAGTTACCTCTACAGTGCTTGTGACTAAACATGTTATGTCATAAACATGAGGAACTTACAAAAAGGAGACCTTGAAGAGCTTCACGAGATAGTTAAAAGTATACCAAGGAGAAAGGGATTACAAGAAAAATGAACAAGAGATGAAAAATTGTACATAGAAAGAAAAGAGAGAGGTAGGGGGCTGAAAAGACAAGAATTATATGATGAAACCCAGGTAAGCATCAAATGCTTTATAGCTGCATCAACAAATGTATAGAGAGGGGTTGTGTGGAGAAAAGAAATGTAGAAGAAACAAATATCTGTAAAGCAGGATGCAGCAATGGTAATGGAGGAAGCAGATATATCAACAACTTTTGATGAGGAAGCAATAATAATTGGCATACAGATACACACAGTAAGGAAATAGATGGTGAAAACTGAAAAAAGTATTGGTGGTTGGTCAAAGAAGAAATAAGAAAAGGAGCTTTACAGAAAAAAGACTTTAAAATAAAATACCAGGGCAATATGAAGAGGAAGTTTATACATAGCTGATGTGTAACACTGACTGAGTACAGATGGTTGAAACAAGAGCATGGTAGAACACAAGAGGTCTAATAGCAGATAATATGTATTGGTTATGTGGTGATCAGCAAGAGTTAATGCAATATTTCCTCTTTGGATGCAAAGGGTTGACATAAACAGAATATGTTAAAACACCTTGAAAGTACTGGTGGTCAAGTGAGGTAGTGAAAATTGAATTTTGCCAGAAGATGCCAATTAGTACACAGAAAAACGGTAAAAGGGTAGAGTACTAGAAAATCATGGAAAAATTGTATTGGGATTGGGAACATCAGATGAGTATAAAATGCACAACAGGACCCAACTTAACATTCAAAGTTGTGAAACAGAAAACAAGACTCTTAACTGACATGGTGTATCCAAATAAAAAGAACAACAATAATAAGAAAAGATACACAAAAACCAACAACTTTTGCTTTGAATGATGAAAATGACAAGAAGGATATACAGTAACAAACATACCAGTAACCACTGGTTGTTTAAGTAAGGGGGATTAGGGATTGAAAATGGCCATAGGAAAGACACTCAAAAAATGAAAAACAAGTTGCAACAACTAAAATGAAATGCAAAAGATTGTACTATGGGAATATGAATCAATCATCATAACAAAAGTATTATCTGGATTGATAAATACATGATGAAAAACACTCAGTAAACAAATTTAGGTAGCATAAGTCTATGGCTGAGTGTATTTAGTTGGTTAAAGTACAAAATAATAATGAAGTTGGCAAAAATGGTTCTACGATGAACTTGACAAGGCAACAGAAAATGACTAGGATTAAGATTTTGTGGAATTTCAATATTCTGACCTATATGATTACTGACCATGGGGGCCCAGATATTGGGGTTATAGACAAAAAGGCAAAAAAATATCTCATTATACAGGTGGCTATAGTGAGCAATGTCGAGGAGAGTAAGATGTGCGTTATGGAATAATCATTATCCAAATTGGTGATGAGGAGGAATCCTGAAAAACTTAAAACTATGTCACAAAATCAGAATTAAACCAAGCACCCAATCCCTTTAGATATTAGGTTGGTACTAATGTGCTAACACTGAACATAAGCTTTGCAATTCTGTGATAACATTCTTAAAAATTGCTTTTTGTCTGAGGTCATTATAACTTCAATGTGAGCACTATAACTAAACCAATTCTGATTAAAGTTATAAAATGTCCATTAGCATTAAAATAACAAATTACACAATACTTAACAAACCACAAGAGTGTAATTTTGAAAACGCTCACATGTTGACCAAAAAATTCCTTCAGTGTTTGTAGCATTTTACAAGCTCTCGGTCTTGCAAGCATGTATAATGCTACAAATATTAAAGGCATTTTATGCTGTAATTTGTTTTCTACAAAAAATTTATGGTACAAACCATGGATAATGGAATTAAAATCATTTTCAATTTGGCTTAAAGCTGTTTCACTGGATCGGACTTGCTCAAAATGTCAGAATTTCAATTGTGGAAAATTGGTTTGGACATTAAATGACTATTTAGGGCCAGCAAAGTCACAACTACCTGCATCACACACATGATAAAAAATCCCTTTTCAAATCAAATAAATACAATATGCATATATATGTGTGTAAAAGTAGTATTAGTGGTGCCTGCAATTGTAGTGGTAGCAGAAGTGGTCAAGTTGGCAGTGGTCATGTTGGTAGCATAATGGTCACCATGATCAGACCAAACATTTCAAATCCATTCCTGTGTTGTTTACATCCCTGAGGTCTTTGTTAGAGCACTGTGCCCCAAACATGCCTTAAAATGTGTTTAACTGCCTGGTTTACACCACAATGCAAAGTCATTCAGGCTATTGATTAACTTCAACTGTAGCCTTGTTTATCATCATCATCCATTCATCATATTCGGTTTAACGTCCGGTTTACATGCTAGCATGTGTTGGACGATTTCTTGAAATTGACTTCCAAGTTATCCTATCCTTCACCAGGTCTCTGCTGACACCTTTTTGTTTCAGATCCATCCTTATCACTTCCTCCCATGTTTTCTTTGGTCTTCCTCTGCCAGTGGTTCCTGCCACCTTGATTGTTCTGCATCTACTTGTCCAAGCATTCTTGTCCATTCTCTCCACATGACCAAACCAACGAAGCCTCCTATTCTGCATACAGCTGCCAATACTGTCCAGATTCAATCTCCTTCTGAGTTCATTAGAACTGAGCCTGTCCTTTAGACTTACGTTGCACATCCATCTTATCATTCTCATGTCATTCCGCTCCATGCGGCTGACATCTTCAGCTTTCACTGGCCAAGTTTCACTGCCATACATCATTGTGCTACGTACACATGCCTGGTAGACTCTACCTTTGGTAGGTAATGGCAGAGCTCTGCTGGTTAACAATGGCATCAGCTCCCTGAACTTACTCCATCCACTGTTAACCCTTGCTGTAACACTTGCACCAGCTCCCCCCTCAGCTCCAAGGGTGTCACCAAGGTAGCAAAACTTCTGGACAACCTCAATATCCTCATCCTCCAAATGCACTTTATGTAGGTCTAAGTCACAGGTTGCCTCTCCTTCTTTGCACCTCTTGCAGCTAAAACGGTTAGTTTCTGTCAGTTTGCCCTTTATTCCACTGCACCGTTTATGTACCCAGTGCTTGCAAGTACCACAATAGATTGAGTTGCTCCCAACTCCCTTCCCACAGACTGAACAGGGAAACTTTCCTTTCTCCAATGGCTTTCCTAAATTGCAACCACTGACCATCACTTTTGTCTTGCCCATGTTCACTCTCAAACCTTTACCTTCCAAACCCTTCTTCCAAGTTTAGACAAACCAAATCCCTCCTACAGATTGATGATGCTCCTTTTTAGAGGCTTTCACTGATGCTTTATTGTGTTGCTCAAAGTAGCTATAATGTCAGTTCCTAAGCTGCTACCACTTGAATTTCTCTAACTCGCAACATAGCAAAACTTTTCAAGGATTTTAGCCATTTTCCTACTTCCTGTGGCCACCTTCCTTGCCACAGGAAGTAGGTAAATGGATAGCAGCAGCAACAGTAGTAGAAGTACTATTATTATTACTATTACTACTACCGGCACCACTACTACTAATACCAAGTCATACCAACTGCCGTTAAAGTAGTTGGATTTCTTAAGCTTTTTAGTTCCCAAAACAACTCTAAAACCTAATGAAATATAGTATATATATTGTGGGGGAAAGGTGCAGGGGTGAGAACAATTCTGTACTCATTTGATGTGGTGCATAACAATGGAACTATTCCTCTCTACTTAGAATAACGCATATTGTATGCTTGGATTGGTAAGTAAACTAGAGTAAAGTCATTGTAACCCTTTGAAATTATTACTAGATACGACATAAGGGGGAAAAATAAGCAACTAAGTAAGGTGCATGTTTACTATCACTACATTTCAATTGGCAGAAAGCTCCCAACACTTTTAATGCAATATGATTACCATGCAACTCCTTTACCTGTTTGTTTGCTTTACCAGTATTATGTCATTAGCTAACAACAGTAAATTAGCTACAAAATTTCTTTGCCTCTTGTCGTTTTACTAAAACTAAAATGAGTCACACATGAAATAACTGTCAGCCTCAAATCTTCGTATATGACATGTGATTTTTTAACTCATAAGTATCGTTGGAATAACGGCAAGAGTCATTATTGCTGACTCTGGTCACTTTACGAGCATCTGTTGAACCAGGAACAAAAATATAATACGTCTCGATCATGCATCTCCTAACTTCTTTCAAGTAAGCGTGAGTAAAGAAACTGGAGTAAATCTCCAAACATAAGAAAACCTCACCTTCTGTAACCCACGAAAATTGTACAGAAACATATCTTTTCCTGCATTAAAAGCAATCTTCTCTTCGCAATCCGTGCCATCTTTGACGGTCACAAAACTCAGACGAACTGGGACTATATTTGGTGCGTTGTTAGGCTGGCGAATGGGTCTCGAATAGTCTGAGAGCTGTAAGAGCTTATAACGCCCTTCCTTAGTGCAAAATTGGGTCTTAATATCACTAGCTATGCCCTTGCCAGTAGCCATCTCGTGTCCCTAACATGTATAGTGACCATCCCAACCCAGCGCAGGACATGATTTCCATCAATCACTTCTGCTTCAACCTGTTCTTCGCAACTCTCGTTGTCATCGTCCAAAAGAAGTAAGGGCAGACGCAGATTCTAAGAAAAGGCTTAAAATGGGTCTAAAATACAATGGTTTCAAGAATTATCCAATCAGAATTCTCAAAATACAGTAAAGAGCGAATTTTCCTTTGCACCTTGTCTGTTGTTTGTCAACAGTTGGGTCAGCATTCTCCTTTCCTTATCTAATCTCACTTTCATTATGGCCTGACTGCAACAGGCAGGTGTTACAGAAGACCGGTCTCTCTCATCAGGGAGTTGCGAAAACCATTTTATATCGTGTGACACTATTAGTTTCTCTATTTCGTCATCTTCCTAATTATCTTGCAGTTTGCAGGATGTCTTCATGAACAACACAAAAACTACTAAATATCCCAATTAATATCACGTTCATTTTAAACGACAAAAGAAAGGGCTTCACAGTGTGGTTTCATCACTATGAATATATTTCCCAACTCAAAACTGGGGAGATTGTCAACACAGGAAAGGAGGCGAAAAGTTGAACAATGGCTTGATATTCTATATCAATGCTTTGACAGGTACAGTGGAATCAGGATGAACTTGCTCAGATGGATATTAGAACCAGAAAACTCTTAATGATGAATGGTGCTCTACACTGAAGAAGCAACATTGAATGGTTGTACCTTCCAAGAGACCAGGGAGGAAGAGGTATGATAAGTGTTGACGACAGTGTGAAAGGTGAAATTAGAGGATTGGGTNTTGTCAACAGTTGGGTCAGCGTTCTCCTTTCCTTATCTAATCTCACTTTCATTATGGCCTGACTGCAGCAGGCAGGTGTTACAGAAGACCGGTGTCTCTCACCAGGGAGTTGCGAAAACCATTTTTTATCGCGTGACACTATTAGTTTCTCTATTTCGTCATCTTCCTAATTATCTTGCAGTTTGCAGGATGTCTTCATGAACAACACAAAAACTACTAAATATCCCAATTAATATCACGTTCATTTTAAACGACAAAAGAAAGGGCTTCACAGTGTGGTTTCATCACTTTGAATGTATTTCCCAACTCAAAACTGGGCAGATTGTCAACACAGGAAAGGAGCCGAAAAGTTGAACAATGGCTTGATATTCTATATCAATGCTTTGACAGGAAGACATCAGTTTTAACTGATTCGTTCCCCCTTGCCCCTTCCATTTCTGAATTATTTCAAAAGCTGGCTCAACATCAATGAATTCTAAGAAAATTATCGAAATATTTCCCTTTTCTCTTTAACATTCCTTTCCTCATAAATGAAGATCACTTGAAAGGAAGAGCAAGTACATACACACAAATATATAGAGTAAACTTTCTGGGAATGAAGAAATTGGTACACAGCAAACATACCAAGAAAAAACGAACAAAAAATATAAGATAAAAAACTATTTGAAGGATTGTAAAAATTGATCTTACCACTTCCACAAAATTTCTGAATCTGAGAAACTAACTGTAACGAAATGAAGGTTACCTGAAAGAAGAACATGAGCCCCAATGTCAAGAGGATGGACTGGAAAATCACCAACCTTGTAAGGAGTCGATATCTCCCGAATCATTATGCACATTAAATACCTAATGATAATAGTGTCAACACATATATTTTTTAACGCTACTGCATCACTTGGTAACCTAGAATAAGTATGTCTATGTCTCAGGTCCGGACCAGGACCTCAGAGGCGCAGAACACGGCGCAAGATTGATACGGTGCCCAAAAGTGCTGAAATCCGAGCACTTGCAGCAATGTTAGGATCTGCAATGTTTCGAGTGCTTCGAGTAGTCCAGGTGGTAATGTTCCCATTGCTCCAACTATTACTGGCACTATGGTCACTTTGGCTCGGTTCATGCCCTCAAGCTCCTCTTGCAGAGTTGAATACCTCTCTCGCTTCTACCCCTCTTTGACCACAACTCGAACATCCATTGGCACTGCAACATCAATAAGCGTCCAGGTTCTCTCACGCTCATCGTGGATGGAGATGTCTGGCTTGTTATGCTTGATTCGGCGATCCATTGACAAAACCGTGTTCCAGTACAGCACAACATTGCCATCGCCCACTAGCATCACCTTCTTTGGGGTGTGCTTGAACCAGTTCTCTCCTACCTCCACTCCAAATGTTCGGCTCAACTCCCAATGCATTCTCTGTGCAATTTGATCGTGTCTGGCAATATACTGGCCTTCGGACAGTACTTTTTACCCAGCTGCAATGTGCATGACATCTTCATCTTTCAATCCATACAAGCGGCATAGAGGAGAGATTTGTTCTTGATACCTTTTGGCTCTTACTGATCGTGTTGGCAAAGCTTGTTCCTTTCCTGCAAAGATGAGGCTTTCTGTTCCCTTCTTTAGATACCCGCTTTTTATCCAATCGATCGACTTTGGATGGGCAATCCCCTCAACTCCTCTAAGGACGTTTTCGTGGATGGGTGCATCATGGAATTGTTCGTCTCCCTCTTCATTTGTCTACTCTTCGTTTGTACTCCTCAGCCCCTTCTGCCCCTTTCACAATACCCTGCCTTTCCACTTCCTTCAGCAACCACTCTTCACTTCTTTCAAGATACTCAGCCAGGCTATTCCGTTCTTATGTCACTACATCTTTCACACTCAACATTCCTCTTCCACTTTCAGCTCGCTTCAGGTACAACCTCTTAACACTGCTTCTGGGGTGCAAAGCCCCATTCATCGTAAGGATCTTTCGGGTCCTTGTGTCCATCTTCTCCAGTTCTTTGTTTTCCCCATTTCAGAATACCTTCAATGTACCGAATGACTCCGACTGCCCATGCATTAATGCCACAAATCAGGTTCCCTGCATACAGTTTGGATCTGGCCAGTAATTTCACCCTCCTGTAGTATTCTGTGCGTATAAGGCCCTTCATCTACCCATGCAGTGTTCCCACCAACTGATGCACTCCTAGGTACTTGTATCCTTCGTCATCCACTACCTTCATAGTTTTCCCGTTCGGAAGTCGAATTCCGTCAGTCTTCTTTACATTGCCCCTTTCGAGAACCAAAATATCACACTTCTCCAGACCAAACGTCATCCCAATGGCATCAGAGAAAATTCGCACTATGTGGACGAGAGTGTTCAGTTCGTACGCAGACCTTGCATAAAGCTTCAGGTCATCCATGAACAACAAGTTGTTAACTCTACGGCCACTCTCATTCTCCACTTTCTCATCGCCAAAGTGGTAGCCATATTCACTGTTTCTCAGTATGATGGACAAAGGGATCAGGATGATGACAAACAGGAGAGGCGAAAGCGAGTCACCCTGAAAAATTCCTCGCTTTATTGTCACCTTGTCTAGCTCCTGTCCATTTGAAGATAGTTTGATGGGCCAATGTTTCATAGTATTACAGAGCATTTTCCAAATATTTTCAGCATCCCCTGTCATTTTCATAGTCTCAAGAAGCCAAGAATGAGGGACCATGTCATAGGCTTTCTTGTAGTCGACCCATACCATAGCTAGGTTCCTCTGCTTCTTTCTACAGTGCTTTAAAATCATCTTGTCGATCAAAAGTTGATCTTTCTTTCCCCTTGATTGTTTCCTACATCCTTACTGCTCATCTTGAAGAAGGCTTTGGTTTTTAAGATGTTGATATATCTTGTCAGCAAAAACGGATGTCATCAACTTCCACATGAGTGGAAGACAAGCTATTGGTCTATAGTTGCTGGCTACAGTCCCTTTGCTGACATCTTTTTGAACTAAAACCGTTTGATCCTCAGTCAACCACTGTGGTACATCTCCTTTCCTTATACTCGATTCAAGATGGTCAGAAATTTGCTGACGCAGTCTGCAAAACTTCTTAAACCAGAAGCCCTAGGCACCATCGGGTCCCGGAGACTTCCAGTTATCCATCTTCCTTATGGCACCTTTCACATCTTGCACTGTTATATGGATGTTTTCCTGTTGTTGTACATCCTGCAGTTCTTCTTTGACCTTATCAATCCAGGGGGCTTCTTTGTTGTGTGAAGCTTCGTGCTCCCATATTCCTTTCCAGAACTCTGTTGCCTTTCCAGGATCGGGGGCTTCATTGTTTCTAATCTCTCCATTCAGTTCCCTGTTGAGCTGTTTCTAGTTGTTCTTGAAGAGATTATTCTGACGATGTTGCAAGTTGTGGTACCTTTTGAATTTGACTGCACCTCCGTGAATTTTTGACTTTAGCATCTCAATGACAAAGAGGTTGCCTGCATTATCAAAATCATACTTGTTGTTCATAGCATGATGCTCAGAGTGGCTTAGTTCATAGTTTTCCCTTCGCCATTCCTCTAGTTTGCTCATGTCCTTCCTCCACCTTTTGATGTTACCCTCTATCCGTCTTTTCCTCCAGAGTTCTTTCCTCCTTTCCTGCTTTTCATGATTTTTATTAATCCTACCCAGTCTCTCGCATACGACAAATGCCCATGCATAGAGAAGCTTATTTGTCTCAGTTATGCCATTAGTTACGACATACTCCAATACCACGTGTACATTTTGCATCTGTTCATTGATCCCCCGACGGTCACACGCCTTCAATGATGGTAATGTATTGGATCATGACATTCTCATGTCCTCTCTCGTTCGATGTAAAATAAGTGTATGTTCCTCGTCTAGCAGGTCAGCTTCCTGAAGATAATGAACTTCAGGGAGATCATCTTCACCATCCAGGACTTCGCCCTCAACCACACTACCTCTCTCTTCTCCATTGTCGTAATCGTCAACTTGACCAATCTCTTCCAGAGCCCCGTCCTCCAGACTGACATGTATTTACTCGTGATCTCCATTCAGTGGAGCTACTACTCTTTCCTCGTTACCAGTCCTATCCACCTTTAAACCTCCTGTCGCCTCCATCCATTTTGCCTAAAGTCTTGGCTCGATTTCACCTTTCTCTAGCTCAGAGAGCTTACCTGTATTCACTGTGGCTTGAACCTGTGATCTCAAGCGCTTATCAGTTACATTTCGGCCCCCAAGTTCCAACCAAAGGCTGTGCATTCTCTTCGTGTACCCCCGTACAGAAGGACCACTCTCCACAAAGCACTCCCATAACATTCGGTTGTCCTCTGGACTCCACTTAATCTTGCTGTTATTGTTGTTGTTATTGGCAGACGCTGGATAACGACCTAGGGGGCCCCACCTCACCCTACCACTGCCAAACGCGACACCTTCAGTACTGCCTCCAGTCCTGTTAACGCCGCTGTCTGGTTCATTATTTGTATTCATCATAGTTTAAATGAGACTTTGGTTTTAGGGGCGACCTTCCCCGGTGAATTATTCGTGTTACCACCACTAGAAAGGTTACCAGCCAAAGCTAAAGAGTCCCCTCTACCCATGAAGCGGAGTAGCCCCCGTCGTATGCCAACCCGGAAGTTCTTGGTCTCGGGGAGAGCTAACCGGTACTACACCTTGCTCAGGGTGACCAGGAGGTAGTCGTTGCAAATTGTAACCTCATTCTCCCACGTCGAAACTCCACAACCGGATGCAGTTTAATGTCAATACCCAGGACATTAATTTATTTATATATATATTTCAGCGTATCATTTCAGTAATTATTGCCCAGTTAAGCCACCACTATGACACCATAGATGCACCCCATCGTATCAAAATCATATTTAAAAAAATCAATTTTTACAAACTAAACTGGGCTGGGTAAAGGAGATCTTTTCAGGTGACTTGGTGTGGTAGATTACTATGGCTTCATTAGAATGAAAATGGTGATTCTGATCTTTATTACTTATATTTGTAAATGCATATGATAAACATAGGCTTAGTTGACATAAAAGAAAACTTTTTTTTTACAAGGATAGAGAACCATTAAAATAGGACAGGTGTTAATAGGGGTTTTCCTTCACACCAAGTTTTAAAAATGTCATTAAAATGCTGCTGCTTTAAAGAAAATAACTGAAGACTTCAAAGTTATGATTTTAGAAAGTTAGAAAAAGACGTTTAAATAGATCAACGTTTTCAAACTTAACTTCAAGTATTGTGTTTTCATCACGACAGTGTTTTACTTGGCGAGACCATAAAAGTTTATGTTTTAATTTTTTGTAAAGTTTTCACACACTTGAGTTGAATACAGCAACAAAGAATTAGAGATATTAAAATACACAAGCCAAGAGATTTAAAATGAAATTCTTAAGCATTTGAGACGAAAAATTTAAAAGAAAATTATTGCATCGTTCAAGCTATTCAGTATAATCCCGGATGAACTAATGCAGACTGCAAACAATAGCTATATGTCACATGGATAGAAAATCACAAACAAATGACTAAATGATACCAAAAAATAATTAACATTAGCTATTAAAGATGAATTTTTACAACCATGACTGGGTAAAACAACAATAAGAGAGCAGAATTTTGATGGGAGAGCTTTACTTAGTTGATGCATGCAAAAGGGTCTTTTATTATGAAAAATTATATTTACTATCGTGCTTTATATAAACATTATTTTTGTTATACCTTAAAGTCGGCATCTGCTTCAGGTATTACTCTCTGTGTTTTTACAGGAAATAAAATCGATATTGCCATGAAATTATGAAATTAGCTCAAAATTCTCTGCAATAGAAAAGAACTGTCCAAAGTATCATGAACATGGATGCTGCTGCAAAAGATATGATGTTAGTATGAGAACTTAATACCAGGAATTGGACTGTGAAGTCGAATTCATTAAAGAGGCCTACTGACAAATACCCCAACTTATCAATTTAGAATATCTTTGCTCAAAGGAAAATAAACAACAACAGTTAAGACCCCTAATATATGAGGTCGCGACACACCTGACACGCTTCCATTACTTTTTGGCTAAATGGGGGTCACACCCTGCGTAAGTATATGAATAAACTTCGTGTTTTCCTGCAAATTTCATCTTTATTAATATCAGAAGGACAAATCACAGCTAACAAAGTGTTAAATACTTGACAGGTGTTAAGGTGCTAGATACGAGGTAATATAGAAAATGATAACAAAGGTCATTATTGAACACTTTGATATTAGACTATAAACCTTTTCAATTCAGTAAAAACCCGATTTGATCAAAATGATTGGAAATTGTACACTCTTTATAAAAACCACCAAATTATTTTGCTTTTGAATAGGGTTTTTGGGTCAAGATAGTCTATAAAATTAATTTATGTTCATTGGATTGGGTATTGAAGGTAAAAGTTTAATATTGATCAGAAATTTTTATTGGAGATAAAGAGGAAATGCAAAAATTGGTGAAATGAAATCAAATTTTCAAAATATTAAACATGAAGTACGACAAGGGTGTGTTCTGTCACCGGATGAAAAAAAGATTTTTTAGCGAAATAATTATGAGAGGTATCAGTGAGCTGGAAGGCATTATAGTTGGAGTAGTCAATGTTGATAATATCAGATATGCTGAAAATATTGTTCTGATAGCGGATTCTGAGGAACAGCTGAAGAATCTGGTTACATCCCTAGAACAAGCAAATATTGGGAGAGGGTTAAAAATAAATGAAAAAAAGACAGAAGTTATGATAGTCGCCAGGAAGGAGCCACCTCATATTACTATCTTAGTTAACAACAAGCCTGTGAAGCAAAAATGATAATTTCATCTATCTGGGAAGTCTAGTCCCAAGTGATGGACGATGTGAGAGTGATATAAGGAAGAGAACCATTTTAGCAAAGAACTCATTCACAAGAGGAAGAGGAATGGTAACAAACAGCACGCATGCAATCTAAACAAGAGTAAGATTTTTGAAATGTGGTCCGTACTGTTCTATGGGTGTGAGAAGTAGGGTCTTAGGAAGGATGATGAAAGAAGATTTGAAGGAATGGAGATCTGATGTCACTATCGAAGTACAAAATAGCTAAAGCTAGTTACTTCAGTAACCTGACGATGGGAGAAGTATCTCTCAAAACGTATCTCAGAAAAAGCTTACGACTCACTACATGATAAATAACCTACATCAATGGTGTTCACTGAGTCCATTATTACCTTTTAGCGTGGGTGACTCGATAAATGTACTTTTTGCCTGCTTTCAAAATGAGTGATAATCCCCAGTTTTAAGTCTTGGCATTGCAGATGACAGTATTTTTCGCTATGTAGATTCCGAAGTATTGTTAAAGCTTTACTTTCTTCCGTGTAAGACCATAGGATTAACAAGGCAAAAATTGGATCGTCTTTTACCAATGTCATTTTGAAAGTCCCATCCTCGTGCAGTTATCAATGCTCCTTAATGCGTACTAAGTTCGTCATCAGAGAAGAAGGGCTTTAACATTTCAAAACTGGCAAAGCTTGCCTTTGCATATTTTACTACAGGCAGTGTTTATTGCATTTGATAGTTACTTGACCTTTGCATAATATAATGGTTATACTTCACTGCCATTTTACAATTGAGTGAGTATCGCTTCTTTTTTTTCGTGAAGTGTTTGGTATCTCACGATGCCAAATAATTCAGCATGTTGCCGATTGTAAATTATTGGAAGTTCTTTACCTTTTTCTGTCTTAGTTTTCATAGTTTCCGAAAATATCTAATCTTGATTTCAATTTAGTTTTTGTGATAAAAAGATATCTTTGTGTAACACTCTTGTTGTTTCATTACAAAGTGTAGAGAAAGATATAATTTGCCAGATATGTGATATATAATAGGCACTAGGCCCTCTAGCTTCCACAGTTGAGCACTGTTGTTAAATATTGGTATCATATAGTGGACAAAAAGAGATATCAAGCATATGACCATTCCATTACTTTCCCTATTCTTCAACACAAAATCCCAACCTCTTCATCTCTTGTTCCCTATACTTAGTTACTAAGGTCCTTCACTCCTCCTGGAGCATAGTCGGTCTGCAACAAGTCGCCACTGTGCTCGGCCCTGATAGGACTGGCCTGACATTGGAGTTGAACAGCCCGATCATTGTGCATTTTGAAACAACTTTGTTCTTCAGCTTTAAGAATGGAACTCTGGCTTTACCAATTCTTACTCTGATGACTGTATCTGTTCCGCCCTCATTATCAATGATGCTGCCCAAATATGTAAAGGACTCAATTTCTTCTAGTTCACTTTCGCGCAGTGTGATCGATGCTTCACTTATTTAATTGATTGTGAGTATCTTGGGGGAGCGAGGCCAGATCATCTGCCGAATCTAGGTCATTAAGCTGATTGAACTGTGTCCACTGGATTTCGTTTCTCCTGCCTGTTGTTGATGTTTTCTTGACCCAGTCGACTTCCAATAAGAAGAGAAAAGGTGACAGTATACAGCCTTGCCTAACTCCGACATTCAGTTCGAAGCTGTCCCTTATGAACTACTTGAAAGGTTATTCCTTCATCAAAGCTCTTGATCAAGTTGACCGGCTTGGTTAGCACTCCATAACGGTAAAGAAGGTTCCAGGGGGGTTCACGGTCTACTGTCAAAAGTTTTTTCATAATCAACATAGTTGACATACAACAAAGAGTTCCATTCAAGCGACTGCTCTACGATGATGTGTAGGATAGCTATCTGATAAGTGCACAGTCTGCCCTGGTGGAAGCCTGCCGGCTGGTCTCGGAGGAGGAGGTCAATAATGCCTTTCATTCTCTCAAGCAAAATTCTGAAGATCTTTCCTGACACTGATAGGATTATTTCTCTACAGTTGGCTCAGTTGCTGAGGTCTCCTTTCTTTAGTAGCTTGACGAGGTAACCCTGTTTCCAATCAGCTAGTATGTTGCTCTCTTTTCATATCTTCTCAAAGAGAGGCTATGGCATCTATACACTGGTGTCCAGGTCTATCTTGAGTACTTTCGAGGGGATGTTGTCTCGTACTGCTGCTTTACCATTCCTCAGTAGCAGAGTGGCCTTTCTAATGTCTTTCCTTGTCGGCTTTTCACAGTATATGTCCAGGTAGTCTGTTGGCTGGTTCAGGTCCTCTTGAGAGTCTTCTGGCCAGCTAAAAAGTTGTTGCTCTGTAACCATGAAGCATTTCCTTCCTTATCTTCTACTGTTTGTTCAGGCCTCTTGTGGTTCCTTGACAACTATTTAGTAGTGTCATATAGCTGCATCGTGTTATCGCTGGCTGCTGCTTGCCCGTCCTCTTTGCCAGGCTGTCCATGTAGTTGCGCTTGTCTGCTCTTATGTTCCTCTTCATTTCTTTATTGGCTTCTGTGACATCTTCTAAAGCCTTGGTCTTGGCTGCTCTTGTTCGACTGTTGTTTAGTGCTGCCTTCTTTCCTGAACCTTGCATGGGGTGTCTTGTGATATCCATTCTTTCTGTTGATGTTTCGAGAGACCTACTCTTTCCTGACATGTTGATGTGAATGTCTTGTTCACTTCTTGCCATTGATTTTCAATGGTGAGCTCTTCCTCGAGCAGATCTTGCAACATTTGAAACTTATTTGTAACAGTCTAAATTCTTTTGACCTTGTCTTTCAGCATGATGACGTAGTACTTCAATCTTCTCGTTGTTGTACTGATCTGCTTTTTCTTCAGCTTCTGCTTTATTTTATCTGTCAGCAGGTGATGATCAGCTGCAACATCTGCTCCTCTTTTCATCCTTACATCCTGTAAGGTCCTCCTGAATTTTCTTGCGATGCAGATTTTGTCTATTTGGCTCTCAATCACAAGGTCTAGTGATACCCTGGCCTCTTTTGTGTGGTAGAAGGCTGTAACTGATGACAAGATAGTACATTGCATACAAGTCCGCACATTCCTCGCCGTTCTAATTCATAACTCCCAATCCCTGTCTGCCCACCACTACCTCATATCTCGTGTTGTTCTGTCCGACCTTGGGATTAAGGTCACCCTCAAGAATGTTGACATCTTTCATCAAGTACTTGGCCCAGATATTTTGACTGTCATTGGTTGGGGCGTAGCACTGAATTACATTTATCTTGACTTTCTCCGCCTTTGTTCTGAAAGATGCCGCAATTATTCTTGATTCGTGTGCTTCCAATTTAATCTGGGCTTGTTGTGCCTACCCTGACAACACAAGCACGACGCCTTGTGTATGTGGAGTATTCTCTTCTTCATGGCCAGAATACATCAACATCTCCAGTAAGTGGTCTTCTTTGTCCCGACTGTGTCCAACACTTCTCGCTGATTCCGAGCAGTGCGAGATTATATCTATCTCTGTGGCTACTTGTGCTGTCTTTCCCCTTTCATACATTGTCCTAACATTCCATGTTCCTATGCTGATGGTGGTCCAGGTCGGTCTCGCAGATACCATGGTTTCACGGCTTTCACCACTTGGTGTCATGCATCCTCTTGGGGAGCACACTTCCTCTCCTAGGTTAGAAATCTCTTGGTCCGTTGTTGGCTTTTAAGTAGCACATAGTGTTTTTCACAGGGTGAGGTTGCTGGCCCCATGCCCAACCCTCCTCCTTTCTCATCCGGGTTTGGTACCACTCATGGCGGAGTTTTATTCCATTTATTCATATAATACGTAGTAAACCTGAGGGGTAAAAACAATTCTTGTGGAACTAAAAGTTCTAACAAACATCAGGCACACACGTGGTCGTTAAATACACACACAGACCCTTGACGAGCTACGTATTTTTAAGACATATAAAAGTAGTATAGAAATAGAAAATAAATTACTATACTATGCTATACTATAATATTCTACACTATAAAATACAATTACTGGAAAATTTCAGGGTTTTGCTCTGGTGCAATACAAATGTCTCTCTCGCACACTAGCGCAAGCAAATAGCATTGCAATGACATGGGTGCCCCAATCTGGCGTAATAAAACTAGAGCTGTACCCATATAAATTATAGTCAATGCCCATGCAGAACATGGTTATGGTAAGTTTCAATCAAAACACTAAAACATTCTAAAGCTTCTCTCCGTTTGCCTGTCACGAGGAATTCGACGTTCAAATTGAAGGATGGAAAATATGCCATCCCGGTCGATCATATGAACACAAATGATCGTTTATTGTTAAGCCTATTGTATTGTTATATTGGGAGCCAAAAAAAAAAGGAAAGAAAGAAGAGGCGGCATGGACAAAACTTTAGTTCATTTACACAGTTAAACAGCACAACATGATACAAAACATCAAGTGAATGGTCAATCCTTTTACAAAAGACAAGAAAAGTATTTAACTGATTAGAGAATTACATACAATATTGCTAAGCTATTGAAAACGTGAAATGGGTGGTAAGTCTTACATGTTTCCACCCTGCCCTAAATTCCAAATGTCCTAGCATAACACTGAATGGTTGATCGTGTAATGGTTATCATACCTGCCAAGTAGTGATCAAACTATTTACTAAAATTATCATTAAAATATTACTTCTCTTCTAATAAAATATGCGTCTAAATTTGTGTATATGCAACTGTGTCAATAACTCGAACAATCCAATTGTTCTATTTGAGATCATTTAAAAAAATTAAATAAAATCGTGCGATATGAATCTGCTGATATATTCTTCAAAACCTTCGACCAGCACAATGGAAAAAGAACTTGGTAAGAATGCTAAGATCGACGAATGTTACACCCAACGACAAAACAGTATTTTGTTTAGGTTTTGGTCGTAGAATGTTCTAGATGTCAGTAATTTTGCTGTTGCATAATTTACTATAAAACATTCATCGTGTTCCTATCAATCCATGAAATTTGTTTGAAAATCTTAACCAAAGATAAACTTAAGTTATCCACAACTACTTGTGCTGGATGTTCAACCACTTTCCAACTAACTGTCGAATTTCCTGTCAAATATAAAAAAAGAAAATAACTTGATTAGTAAACTTCATTGAACGTCTCATTTTTTCCATTTAACTTGGTATTGCAATCATAATCAGAAAAATCTCTGTTACTACAGCTTGCTCACCCCTCCCAACAACAAAAAACATTGCTACTACCCGCACTCTTCATCAGCAACAACAACTTCCATACATAAACCAATGAACATCAAAAGATAACCAATCTTTTGATGCTCATTGGTTTATGCATGGACGTTTCAATCTTTCAAACGCTTGCTTCAACCATTCTTCGCAATTGGAAAAGGCTTCTGGCGCCACCTTACATGATAGATCAACTGTAAATCCAAGGTACTGAATTTTGTCACATTTTTGTGCTTACCTTTTAAGTACTATGACGATATACAAAGTTCAGATTCGAATACAACAGTTTACCAGGCAAGAAGATTTACTTGTCCAAGGATACTTGAGCTTTACAAAGTTTTCGGTAAATTAGTACAATACTTAACAAACGCAGTATGTGTGGTGTTATTTAGCTCTATATTCAAATTAGTTTTTCTTAAATGGGAAATGGACTCCGAAAATGGCTATCTGAAGTTACGTTTCTGCTTGTTTTTGCTTTTTCAACTAGTATCTTACACCAGAAAACAGCATGGGCCAAAGTGGCGAGTAGAGAAAATGTTGAACTATTAAAGTTTCTTCGGCTACTGGTTGGCTTTTCGTAGACGTAAAAAAGCAAAACCAATTCTACGCTCAGTTAACCTTGACAATATTATGTGACTTAAGTAAACCATAATTTTGTGCACCAATGTATTAACAATTAAAGTAAAATAATTTCAAAAAAATCCTGTTCAGCAACCAATTAATAATGTTGTCAGAAATACTGTTTTTGTTCCGTCATCAACATGATGATGTTCAGGGTNTCAAATTTGTTTTCGGAAAACGAATATTGCAACATGAAGGCTTCCAAGATAAACGCTACAAAGATGCTAAAATAACAAGGTGTCAAATTGGTGCTTATTAATGTCAATTGAGTCAAAAGTCAGTACGTAAACATATCTAAACTAAAAAAGGTTTGGCCTTGAACTGTAGACGATAACAGCACACCCTTATGACATATTAGAGCAAAGAAAATAACAACAGATGCAAATCCCAACAACAAGGAAGCCAGAGGTTCCAAAAGAGCTCTTAAAATACCCGAAATAATAATGTCAAACTAACTAAAATAGACATAAAGTTCACCAAAACTAGGTACTGTCGTTCTTAGCACTACATGGAAATAACGTTGTTTTAATATTAAGATTTATTATTACTATTATTATTATTTGATAATATTTGAACAGGTACATCAGTTTACATAACTGTTTTTCATACAAGTCCTGTGTATAAAAATAAATAAATAAGTATAATTCAATTAAAATATTGAAGAAAGGCAATTAATTTACAAATAAATATTGTACAAGTTTCGAAATCAGTGGTTAAAAATTAAGCGAGTGAAAATTCATCAAGATGTGTTCAGGAAAATAATAAACATCTGAACAGGTGTGACATTTGAAACACTAGGCAATTGAGTGTAGATTTTCTTAGACACATTTACAAATTCAGAAATAGGTCCACCTTTTTACAGAAAGAACCATAATAAGATTCTGTTTTGATATCTAATGGTAAGTCATTATAAACTACTACCCCCATTGCAATAAAAAGACTTTTTAGTACTTTCTAGTTTCACTTTAGGCACTCTCAAAAGTTTATTATTGTTTCTGGTTCCTTTGTCGTGATTTATGAGTTCAAAATAATCTTCAAAGTTTGGAAAAAGCCCGTTAATACATTTGAATACTGTAAGACAAATTTTTCTTTTAAGAATGTTGTTGATGGATGAAACTTCTTCATTTGTCAGCTTACAAATACGAGATTCAAGTACCATTATTGAATTTTTTTGAGATGGTTGATGGTAGAAGTTGGTCAACGAACAATATGTAATTATCGGAAATATAAGTGCTTGGTAGATTCTCAGGGTGGCTATGTCCATTATAAAAGGCTTTATTCTTTTCAGTAAACATATACATGTAGATGAAAAAATTGAATCAAAGTGTTCTTGCATGGTCAGTGAAGGGTCCAGCTGAACACTTAAGTATTTATAGCTGAATGTTATATTTACTGATTCTCCTTGGTATTAAATGTCCATTTTGTGTTCTTGTTGATTCAACCGTTTCTTCGTTCCAAATATCATAACCTCTATTTTCTCCTTTTTCATGTTTATGATACGTTCATTATTTTGTAACCATTTCGACATAACACACAGTTCTTGTTTTAATACTTTCTCGACAATGTCTTTCGGCTCCTTGTGATTGTAGTAAAGGACAGTGTCATCTGCGTATATTATCACTTCACAGTATTTTAGTATGCGATGGAAGTTTGTTGAAATAAAGCAGGAACAGCAGGGGGCCCAAAATTGAGCCTTGTGGGACTCCACAGTAGATTGGGAGTGGTGTCGATAGTGTACCCCCATAGTTGACTCTCATCTTCCTATTGAAAAGGCAGTCAGTAAACCACACTTGTTTATCTCCTGGAATTACAAATTCTGGAAGCTTATCCAGGATGATAGAATGGCTGATGGTGTCAAATGTTTTGCTGAAATCGACAAACAAAGCACCTGTAAGGTTTCCATGGTCCATGGCCCTGTGTATCTCATCAAGGAACAGCACTTAAAAACACATGCAACAATAAAGTTAAATATGACAAACAGAAACATCATAAAAACCTTTTAATCAAAAATAGTAGAAATCCTACTAAATTTTGGGAATGGGTTAAGGAAATCTTTCCAACAAAAAAAATCAACACCCGTTTTTGCTACAAACAGTAATAACAATCATCATGCAGCGAACCACTTATGTACATTCCTTACAACTATTGCACAGAAACTAAAAAGTTCTACCTTCAAGCTAAGGAATTTCACCTGGGAAAAGCCATCCACGCCTAAAGAAACGCAAAACCCCTTCCATTTTGGTTACGTCAGCAGAGCTTTCGTTGAACTTTAATTAAAGTCGTTACAACGAAAGAAGGCAGCAGGGAGTGACAACTTTCCACCTGGCATAGTACAGTAATTTATTTTTATTTCTATACTACTTTGTTATGTCTTAAAAATACGTAGCTCGTCAAGGGTCTGTGTGTGTATTTAACGACCACGTGTGTGCCTGATGTTTGTTAGAACTTTTAGTTTCACAAGAATTTTTACCCCTCAGGTTTACTACGTATTATATGAATAAATGGAATAAAACTCCGTCATGAGTGGTACCAAACCCGGATGAGAAAGGAGGAGGGTTGGGCATGGGGCCAGCAACCTCACCCTGTGAAAAACACTATGTGCTACTTAAAAGCCAACAACGGACCAAGAGATTTCTAACCTAGGAGAGAAAGTGTGCTCCTCAAGAGGACGCATGACACCAAGTGGTGAAAGCCGTGAAACCATGGTATCTACGAGGCCGACCTGGACCACCATCAGCATAGGAACATGGAATGTGAGGACAATGTATGAAAGGGGAAAGATGCAGCCCGTTCAATTTCAGCACCGCTGACTTATATAATAAACTTATCGCTAACAACAGGGTCGGTTCCTACGGAGTGGAAAGTAGCAAAGGTCACGCCCATTCACAAGGGCGGCTCTAGGCACGATAACAACAACTTTCGCCTGATATCGGTATTGAATGTTTTCTCTAAAATTCTCGAAAAAGCTGTTCATAAACAACTCATTGTCACCTAGAAAGTAACCACCTACTATCAAAATATCAGTTTGGCTACCGTAAAAAACGATCGATCGAGCTTGCTATGATTCTACTAACTGACAACATCCGCAAATCTGTTGATAAAGGCAACCTAGTCTGGATGCTTTATATCGACCTTTCGAAAGTGTTTGACACGCTGAGTCATTGTGTTCTTTTAGAGAAACTTAAGAAATATGGCGTTTATGGTTCAACACACGATTGGTTTTGTGATTACTTGTTCAACAGAACAGTTTTGTGTAGTAGAGAAATGCAAATCTGATTGCATGGATATCGTTTATGGTGTGCCTCAGGGGTCCATCCTGGGGCCATTATTGTTTTTAATATATTTTAACGACTTCGAGCAATGTCTACGGAATTCAAAAACTGTCATATTTGCTGATGAT
>RDPX01000527.1:249058-300116 GCA_003991215.1 Morbakka virulenta | reverse complement strand
TTTTGATTTATTTAGGAAAAGTGTTTTTAAACTTTGTAAATAAATGGTTTTATGCTTTGATTTTTCTTTTCTTATAGTATTAATTTATTATTTTATTTTATTGTCCTATTTTAAGCTTTTACTATCTTTTACCAACACCAGTAAGCACACAATGATACATACCTTGTGCTCTTAGGCCCATTTAGTCTTATTAATTTTGGGTTTCCTGTTGTTCAACAATTTTAAGAGGACGTATGTTAATAGCAATATTTGTAAATATTGAAATACTTATCCTGTATAAAAATTATTTATAATAATAACTGTTGCAAGCTCTGTACTGCATTTTTTACGAAAGCTATACTGTTCTGAGGAAAGTAGATTTTTCGATTCAAGACGGTTAATAAATTGACTATAAACACATTATTCCAAGATTTTGGAGATGGTTGGTAGCACTAAAATTGGTTGATAGTTCATAAAGTTAGATTTCTCACTGTCTTTGTAGACAGGTGTAACTTTTGAAGTTTTTAGGTCTTCTGGTATCTGAGCAGTCTTCAGAGGAAGGTTGATAAGATTCTAAATTAATGGTTCAAGTTCATGTGCACAGTCTATGAGAATGCAGTAGGGAATTTCACCAATGCCTTCTGACTTTTTTTTTAGTTGTTTCAGATACTTGTTCATTTCCAGTACTGATACGTGTGAAAATTTGAAATCATTTGCATTCGTTGTTTGTTTTTTTTTGGACTGGTCCATACAAAATATTTGAGGGTTTGACTTGATCGCTTAAGTTTCGAGGCTACTGTTTGATAAAAATTGCAGAACCCATTTGCTATTTGCTGTTTGTCATTAATTTGTTTACCATCCAGTTCAAATTTCGTACAGAACGTTTCTTTCTTTGCTTTGGTGGGAAACAAGCTTTTTATACATTTCCAAAATTTATCGGGTTTTGTACTGTTTTGTTCTAGAAGATTTTTGTGGTATTCTGCCTTTGCTCTTTTGATAAGGTTGTTAACCCGGTTTTTCTGTCTCTTGTACACTTCCCAGTAGGTTTTGTTGTCTGAAAACAGTGTATGGCTGAAAGGGTCCCGGACAAGGTTTAATATCTCCACAAATTAATAGCAATAAATAAATCATGTTTTTCGTCGAGTGTTTAAAATTTCTTTCTCGTTTTGTAGCCTGTAAACTGGAGCATACGAACGATTCTACATGATATAAGTCTTCTCTTCCAAGAGTAATACTAACTCCACCAGGTACAACAAATAAAGGTTTCTTCACCTATAAAACAAAGTAAATCAAAAGAAACAAACCAAATAACACGTGCGTGCACAACGTCGCCATTATTTTTGTCATAGTTTAGTTTTCTAAGAAGTAATGATTATGCACAGGTTCAACAAGGTTTACAACCAAAGAATGTTCCAACAGCACCAGAACTAAAAACAATAAACTCTTCCCCTGCTTTTCAATCCAATCACTTAAATAATTTCATCTGACTTCATCATCGCCTTGTATTCTGTTCTGCATTTCAAAATTATCTTCACCAACTTCTTGTTTATAATTGATAACAGATTGACAACTGTAGATTATTATACTGCTTTATGTAAATAAAATACTACTAATAAATAACATATAACTATTAATACTGTTGATATTATTTTAAACTACAAAACATTTGATATAACTTTAGAAATCTTGCCTCTCTAGCTCTAGTTAATGCTGCAGGATCTCTCGGCGAAGAAGCTTGCATATTTTTACAATGTGCTGTCCCTGGTATGAAGATACTTGTTTCATCCGCACTTGTGGTATTAGACAAAACACCAAGGCGATGCCATGGATCAATTGAACCTGGATAAAAGGCGAAAAGCTTGGATTAAAAACAAGGGGGATTGCTGTGCTTTTAAATATTCATTTATCTTTTCAACAACACATTTACATACTTGAAAATTCTGAAATTTATGGACTCAGAGGAAGCCATAGATGTAAGAGCTTTATCATGTCATGAGTCGTAAGCTTTTTCATAGCTACGTTTCGAGAGATACTTCTTCCATCGCCAGGCTACTTTACTAAAGAATTTCATTGCCATATGTTTCTCTAATAATCTTGAATATTCTGAACTTTATGGACTCAGAAGAAGCCATAGATGTAAGAGCTTTATCATGTCATGAGTCGTAAGCTTTTAAAAAAAGGAAAGAAATAAAAAAAAGCTTACGACTCATGACATGATAAAGCTCTTACATCTATATTTAAATACTGATTTTCGGGACTAATCCCACCGATTGTATAATGCAACACTATGGTTTCTTCATATCTCATAATAGATTTGTGGACACATATTCCTACAAATATTTTAGGTTCACTGGGTGAGCTTAAAAAAGGAAAGTAGGGCAAAGTTAAAGGATTCTGAAGAGAGAGAAAGAAAAGGAGGCGGATGGGGGACAGGAGGAAGTGAGAGGTGGAAGGAAGTGGGGCCAGGAGGAAGTGGGCCAGGAGGAAAAGGGGGAGGAAGAAGGGGAGAGGAAGAAAAGGGAGTGGAGGAAGGGAGATCAATGGTTGAATATAAATTGTGATTCTACAGACAACATATTCACAGTAAAAGCTAATTAGCAAAGGGGATAAAAAAGGTTGAAAGAACATTATTTCCATGTTACCATAAATTAAAAGTTACATGGATTCTGCACATTTAAGGACTGTTTTACTTATTTTTATATTGCAGAAATGAATTGTATTTGACAGACTGAACTAGTTGGTTTTAATCAAGAACGGTTTCGCTACTCAAACACTCGTCTCATTTTGTATAAGCATTAACGTTTGCATTAACAATATTTAACCTGATAATAGCAATTTCTGCCTTGCTTGTATAATGGTAAGGTAGTCAAAAGGCAGGTACGTACCATTAACAAATACAATCCTGCTTCCAGCAGGTCTTCGTCCACCGTAATAATCATTTGTAAAAGCAACACGTTTTGCTACACTCGGCATCGGCAATTCAAATACTTCTTGACAAACTTCGACATACTCTTGCAGGTTTAAGCTATGTGAAAATACACAGGACGTTCCAGGATCGCAAGTTTGGTAAAAACCAAATTCTGAACAGGTTTGGTAATACCACTGACGTATTTGAGAATATCCAGTTGGATCAACAGTATCTTCCTTCAGCTTCATTAAATAGTTCCTGTAAGAATTATCGTTGCACGATTCATGAACCATTTCAAGATAACCCTGTAACAAAGGAAAGAGACTATTTAAAGGTGCTTAGGAATAATTAACATTTATGAATAATCGTTTGGGTAAAAGCTAGTTCAAATAGTACATTTCATTTAACATTTGTACAACACAGTCTACGAGATATAGTTGGTAGTGGATAAGGTGACTATTTACAAAGAACATTAGAGTGCATGAGATTCAGTTTTGTACATGCTGGGAAAAACACCAGACACAATATCTTACCAAGTAAATAAAAAGATACATATCTTTCAAATGAATTGTAACTGAAATTGTCCTCAATTCTTGTAGGAAATTAAGAATTACGGCATATAAAAAGGGAAGGGCCTGTTTTTTGTTTTCTTTGGGTTTTCGTCACCCTGTAAGAGGGTACTTGTATATAGAGGAGGAAATACTTAAAGGAAATACGTACAGAAAATATGTACGGGAAATGAGGAAAGTTTACAGTTAACTGTTTCCAGCAGACACTAATATGCCAAGTATCATTATCAATTTTGTAATTACACAGAATTCACGTACTAACCTTATTCACATCTCGTAGGCGATCATATGGATGTTTTGTTTCATCAGTCATATACTTGCATACCTTTCGAATATTGACTCCTTCTTCTTCATTATTATACTGTACGACACCCATGAAAATACCAGCTAGATTTTGCATAAAGAGCTTTGTTGCATTTGGACTGGAAATGTTATTGCATGAAGCAAAGTCTTCTTGTAGTTTAAGGAAGTCTCTTTTTTTCAACATGTCAGTAATCGACGTAAAAGCCTCACTGACGGCATCTACGCACTATAAATAAAGAAATCAACTGGTAAGCTCGATACCTTTTCACAATAACACGTTTACGAAAAAAAAGCAACCCCAAGAACACGTTACATGGGAAATAACAGACGATAGAAATCTTCCTAACAGGAAAGCTATTGTCACTGGGAGAAATGTCGATTCTTTTTTAAAGATAGACAAAGGCAAAATGTGAGGGAAATTTGATACTCTAAAAGCACCTGTAGGGCCCCTATTAAAAAGATAATTCTAAACGCCAAGAAAAAAAGGGAATTAACAATCGTTAGCATGTTTTAATCAATCATAGCGACTTTTACAACTACATAGAATAAAGTTTAGTTCTGCACAGCCGTGCTCTAGGAAGCATCCTGCGATGTGCAATACATTGACAATAGCCTTTTCAGATTTTACTATTGATGGGTATATATACATACTTAAAACTGTCAATACTCACAAGGGAGTTGTTCATATTTTAATTTTTGCAAATCCTAATCTTTATTTCACATGATAAACTATAGGTATAATACAATATAATATAATATAATATAATAAAACAAATATAATATAATATAATATAATATAATATAATGTAATATAATACAATAAAATAAAATATAATAAAATATAATACAATATAATATAATAAAATATAATAACATATAATATAATATAATATAATATGATATAATATATAATATAATATAATATAATATAATATAATAAAACAAATATAATATAATATAATATAATATAATACAATATAATATAATAAAATATAATAAAATATAATATGATATAATATATAATATAATATAATAAAATAAAATATAATAAAATATAATATAATATAATAATATAATATAATATAATATAATATAATATAATATAATATAATATAATATAATATAATATAATATAATATAATATAATATAATATAATATAATATAATATAATATAATATAATATAATATAATATAATATAATATAATATAATATAATATAATATAATATAATATAATATAATATAATATAATATAATATAATATAATATAATATAATATAATATAATATAATATAATATAATATAATATAATATAATATAATATAATATAATATAATATAATATAATATAATATAATATAATATAATATAATATAATATAATATAATATAATATAATATAATATAATATAATATAATATAATATAATATAATATAATATAATATAATATAATATAATATAATATAATATAATATAATATAATATAATATAATATAATATAATATAATATAATATAATATAATATAATATAATATAATATAATATAATATAATATAATATAATATAATATAATATAATATAATATAATATAATATAATATAATATAATATAATATAATATAATATAATATAATATAATATAATATAATATAATATAATATAATATAATATAATATAATATAATATAATATAATATAATATAATATAATATAATATAATATAATATAATATAATATAATATAATATAATATAATATAATATAATATAATATAATATAATATAATATAATATAATATAATATAATATAATATAATATAATATAATATAATATAATATAATATAATATAATATAATATAATATAATATAATATAATATAATATAATATAATATAATATAATATAATATAATATAATATAATATAATATAATATAATATAATATAATATAATATAATATAATATAATATAATATAATATAATATAATATAATATAATATAATATAATATAATATAATATAATATAATATAATATAATATAATATAATATAATATAATATAATATAATATAATATAATATAATATAATATAATATAATATAATATAATATAATATAATATAATATAATATAATATAATATAATATAATATAATATAATATAATATAATATAATATAATATAATATAATATAATATAATATAATATAATATAATATAATATAATATAATATAATATAATATAATATAATATAATATAATATAATATAATATAATATAATATAATATAATATAATATAATATAATATAATATAATATAATATAATATAATATAATATAATATAATATAATATAATATAATATAATATAATATAATATAATATAATATAATATAATATAATATAATATAATATAATATAATATAATATAATATAATATAATATAATATAATATAATATAATATAATATAATATAATATAATATAATATAATATAATATAATATAATATAATATAATATAATATAATATAATATAATATAATATAATATAATATAATATAATATAATATAATATAATATAATATAATATAATATAATATAATATAATATAATATAATATAATATAATATAATATAATATAATATAATATAATATAATATAATATAATATAATATAATATAATATAATATAATATAATATAATATAATATAATATAATATAATATAATATAATATAATATAATATAATATAATATAATATAATATAATATAATATANATATAATAAAATATAATATAATAAAATATAATATAATATAATAAAATATAATATAATATAATAAAATATAATATAATAAAATATAATATAATAAAATATAATATAATATAATGGAATAGAATATAATATATGATATAATATAATATAATGTAATATATAATATAATATAATATAATATAAATATAATATAATATAATATAATATAATATAATATAATATAATATAATACAATAAAATACAATTTTATGAGTTAAAACTACTTTAGTATGGTGCATGTTTTTCCATTCTGACAACCAGAATTAGGCTAGAGCATTAAGGCAGATAACATTATTCCAGGTGTGCATACAGGTGTGCATGTTTAAGTTTTGGTGACAACAAGAAATGGAAGTTTTCTCTTCAATGGTTACACCAAGTGTTAGTCAAACACAAAATGTTTAGCAATTTTGCTATACACTGGTTTAGCACTTTAAATGCAAAAAGAAAGCATTTAAATGGCAACACCATCAAATAAACAAACACTACCTTCTTAGATCCTCCTACAAGTGATGATGACAGGCTGGCTGCAACCACCTAAGCATATTTAACAAAACATATTATCTCTTTAGTAGTCTTTCCCTACTTTACATTTTATTTTTCAAGTGAAAATTCTGTATAAATGAACAAAAATAAATCAATAAAGCATTCAAGTAAACTGATACAAGGTGAAACAGTTCTCTCTCTTGCTTTCTCAGACTTTGGCACCCTTAGGTATACTTAGCTTTCTGAATAACTTATAACCCACTGTTAATAAACAGTATAACTGCTACAATGCTTAACCAAACATAGTATTTCTCCCACATCCCCCTTCATTTTACAATTTACAAAATACATGTGTACTTTGCAGTGGTGAAAAATATGACCATAACATCTATGGCCATTTCCCTTTCCAATTCAAAATTAAAGATGTCTCCCTAAAATTGCTGCTTGAGTGGGGTGTCGGTATTATTCTTGGCAAAACTTTAAGAATTAATACTTTCAAAAGATCCCTTTCCTTACATCAATATTTTTCAATACCTCCAAAATTTTTCACCTTTTGAAAACTCTATTTATCAGAAAACTGTTAAACACAACCATTTTAAAATGAAAAGACCGATGTTTGTTTTCCACTGCATTTAAACTTGACGATTTTATCACTATCTTCCAATAACCAAGCATCAGTTGGATACTGCATGTGTTTTTAAAGATCAAATATGATGCATCACTTGCCTGCATAAAAAAGGGTCTAATGAGTATTGCAGTAATTTACAGAGGCATTACCATCTGTGCAAATATGATTCACATTCTACCCAATATCATAATAAACAGGCACAAAGGGACATATGAATGTCATTTTGGGAATAAACAATTCACCTTCCATTATAACCTCATATCTATTCTCAAAATGTCACCAATAAATATGAGGGAGGGGGGGGGGGTATTGCTCTATACATTTATCAAACAGCAGCTTATAATCAAGTATATCATGACTCCTTGTTTTGCATCTTAAAAATGAGGACAGGAGCTCAACATCTAAGTGCAATATCGGAGAAAGTGTAAGAAGGTACCACTGCTGCCATATTTGGGTCAGAGGCAAAGATTGGGTGTTGACAACATGGACAGGAATCCCCATGATTTCAAATATTACTTTGACTATGCACTTAAGATAGCTGTACATGAGATTGATTAGGCATACCCAAATAGTTAGGGGACTGAATTTGAGTATAACATTCTATGTTGATATGCCAATAGAGAGCAAAGAGTAAACAACCAAATGAGTGGAGCTGATATTATTCATTGAATACTCTATGCTGAAAATGTCATGCTCTCCGTAAGAATGTGCAAGAAGCAGAAAACCTTCTGACAATAATCAATAAAACATATCACTGATATGGACTAACTACAGGTATATCAATCAAAAAGATTAAAAGACAAGTATTTAATGATACAGACCTTGCAAAGCAAGAATCATTGACAAGTATTGGAAAAGAAGTTATTGAAAATGTTCAGAAGTTTGTATATCTGTGCCAACTACTCGCCAATGATGAATCAATATGCTTCACAGATCACTGTACTGACTGTGAATGAACCAAATTCAATGAGCTAAGAACAGTACTCACTGGTAGCAAAGTCAAAATGCAAACTCTACAGAGTTTGTTGGAAAACTGTATCTGATTCAGATTACATAAGGGACATAAGCCTGTTATCACAATAAGCAATTATTGAAAAAAACTGGAGGTATGTTGGCACAAATGCATGAGAAATACAGTGAAAGGGATGGAAGAGAAAACATGTCCCCAAACAAAATGCTACAGATGGGTTATTGTATCCTCACATAAGCAATAATCTGTCATGGCCCAGAATATCGATGAAGGAGCAGGCAGGGAGGGGAAGAGGGTAAAAGGGAGTCCTAGAGTTTTAATGTATATGAGAATCTAGCAGAGTAGCAATGTGTTTTTTATACTGGTTCAATGACAATATTTGATTAAGCACTTGTAGTAATTGGATATAAAATAATGCCATTTTTCAAAATTCTTGTTCACTACTCTTAAGGCTAGAATTGAACATTTATCTTCATCACAACTTACGTTAGAGTAATTAAAGTAGCAAATGAAGATGACAGTGAATGTAGAATATAAACAAAGATCAAACTCATCTAATAAGCAAAAGGATGGCAAAAGGTTCTTTAAAGTTTCAACAGAGCGGAGAACATGGAGGTAGCAGAATGTTTTGCAAACCACTTACAAGCCAGTGTTTGGGTGAACTGTAGTAAGTAACTAAGAGATGTTGACTTCTTGAAAACAACTAAGGAAGATACAAGAGAAGAAAACTCATTGAAACAATTCCCATTTTCCCATTGAAGTGCCTATGGATAAATAAAAGAGAAAGATGCAACATCAGAAAAGATGGGAAAGTTTGAGCAGAGACAGAGGACCTGAAAATGTTTACAATACCACACTGAATTCCACTGAGGAGTTAGAGTTAGCATTCAGAAACTCCACCCCAAGTATTGCATCAATATTGCATGGATGCCTGACCACTGTCTTACATAAATAAAAGACGGCTTTACAGTAAAGCTATGGGAAAACATGTTACACTCCAACACAGCAATACTGTATTTAGACAGTATTGCTGTGTTACAGTGTAACATACTATATAGAAAGATTTCTGACATTGTCTTTCCAGCAGACACACATATATTTCACATTTCACTTGAGCATAACTTAAATTGAAATAATGCAAATTGCTATACTAACTCCTAGGCTGGAGTCAAAATGGAAGTCCCAGTCAAGACTAATAACAAAAGTAACAAACAAAAAACTATGACAACTAACAACTGTTTCCATGAATCAGTCTTTGTTTTCCTATGTAATCCTTAATATTGGGTCCCTGTGAAATGTAATTGAACATGCCAGTAAACATGTCAGTAATGATGGAAAAAACCAAGTAAAGGAAAATCACAGTTTATCCTATGTACAACATAAAGAGTTTCACATAAATACCTCATTATAACCTTCAAAGTTCTCCTTTGCAAGAACTGGTGCTGAGGATGCAACTGCTCCAAATACAACATTAGGGAACTACAAAGCAAGAATTACGGCCAATATTTATTTCTAACAATCAATATAATCAAAGGTATGACATAATGTATTGCAATTCATGAAGAAATAAAGGCACCAAAAGAGAGAAACGGACGGAAAGAAAACATTTTGTGGTGTGTCTTACTCCATCAAATCACAATACTTGCTGTACATCAATATGACACAGGTCGTCATCCTGTTTAAAACAAAATCATTGTCCACAACTCCACCATTAAATTACTTATGGTTCAAAAGAAAGTGGCCTGCAATCTGGTGATGTCTAAATGGAATCAACATGTGCAGACATTTTTTTACTGTTTATAAATTTCAAAGAATGAAGCTTTTGAGTTCACATCCTACATAAATAAATAAATAAATATATAAATAAATAAAAAAATTAATAAAAAAAACATAAATAAATAAATAAATACATAAAAAAATAAATTAAAAAATAGATACATAAATTTAGAAAATAAACAATGAATTTTGGATGCAGTATATTGCTCATAAAACCTACATGTTTTTGTTGAGGTGTGATATTTATGACAAGTTTTTGACCTTTTCCCCTCTCACTTTTCCCAATGGGGCTCAGAGCATTCTCAGTGCCAATGACACCTTATATCTGGACCCAAGGTATAAACCCAAAAAATTTTTAATGGCTTTGGCACTGGAAATTTCATGATTCAAAAATCAAAACTCTTTTATGAACTCTGCAATATGTACATAATAAAAATCTGAATGATTGAGTTCAGATCTTTATTAAAGAAAATGTGAAAAAATACTAGATACCAAATCATGACCACCATTTTTATCATATAATATGACAAATATGATGTGGGAACATATATCACAAAATTTAACACAGATAGTTTGCCTACAAACATTGACAACTTGGAAAAAATTCACAAAACGTTTTTCTATTTCTATCCAATACAAGGTTGGTTGACAGAACTGATTTTCGTTTCCAATCAGAGCCCCACTGTCCTGACACTAGCAAGTTCTGTTTGTGCTTAAATCAAGTAAAGAGGAAATCTAAACCTTTTCACTTACACAACTCTATAGCAACCTATTGAGAATTTTATGTTTCAAACAATATCTGAAGGGTTGTAGCTTTTTCCATTATCACATACTTGTCCAGCACTCTTTTCTTGAAATTTTGAAATTTTCTAATTTGACACTGTTTTGGTGTTTTTTGTTTGGTGTTTGGTTTATGCCTTGTACATTTAATTTTAGAAATTTGGTGACATTTAATTTTATCTTTTTGTGAGCTTTACTATTTAGAATGCCTAAAAGGCACAGCAGTGATTCATATTCGTACTAAATTATTTTTCTTCTTATTTGAGTCTCATGACTATCCTCATCATTCCGATTTGTTGACTCCAGTAGGTGGCACATGTGACAGCAGCTTCAATTGGTTCAACAAGGTCATCAAATCTGCAATTTGGAGCTCAATTGAAAAAGATAAGGTGTTCCATTGTCTGTTTAGTACCACATTACCAGGTATCAGCAGAGCTGATCTTCCAGCTTTCGAGTGATGCCTTACATCTCCCATGCTGTACTCAAAATTGGTTAATAGTCTTCCAAACTGGCCAACTTAGCTCATTTCCAGTCACAGGGATGATACATTGGCTGGTCCATGTACTGGATATGTTGTTCTCATTCCAGCTTGAGGTTCACTTCTCAGTTATGGCTGCATCCACAAATGTTGTAAGTGGTTGGGTACAGTCCATAAAGTTACTCCTTGATGATAGCCTCTTTAAAGTAGCTTGGTGATGCTTGAGCTGGTGCCTTTTATCATGCTCTTGCTTCTTGCATTGATTGCTGTCTTGTACTCTCTGTCAGATATTGGGTGGTGCATTACTGGCAAGTGCATATACAAATGGTATGGATATAGTCTTCAGGCATCCAGTCACTATCCTACAGGTGTCATTTAGGGTGGGGTTGATCTTGCAAGCATGGCAGGATCTGGATTGTTATGCATGTCATCTGCATATATAAATCTGCTACAGGCTGAGGGGCTGAGTTGGTCATTTGTGTAGATGTTGAACAGGTAGATGCAAGCATGCTATCTTGTGAAAGGCTGTTCCCTTGGGTAAAGCAGCAACTCCAATGACCATTCAGCAGAGCATAGAATCTTTGGTTTGAAAGCAGAGATCAGATGACATTGCACAGTCTAGAGTCCTTGGTGAATTGATACAGCTAACTGACCATTAGTCTTTGTTGGAGGGTAGGCCTATTGTATGCTGTTTCCCTCTTCGATGTAGTAAGGNAGATAAGGTGTTCCATTGTCTGTTTAGTACCACATTACCAGGTATCAGCAGAGCTGATCTTCCAGCTTTCGAGTGATGCCTTACATCTCCCATGCTGTACTCAAAATTGGTTAATAGTCTTCCAAACTGGCCAACTTAGCTCATTTCCAGTCACAGGGATGATACATTGGCTGGTCCATGTACTGGATATGTTGTTCTCATTCCAGCTTGAGGTTCACTTCTCAGTTATGGCTGCATCCACAAATGTTGTAAGTGGTTGGGTACAGTCCATAAAGTTACTCCTTGATGATAGCCTCTTTAAAGTAGCTTGGTGATGCTTGAGCTGGTGCCTTTTATCATGCTCTTGCTTCTTGCATTGATTGCTGTCTTGTACTCTCTGTCAGATATTGGGTGGTGCATTACTGGCAAGTGCATATACAAATGGTATGGATATAGTCTTCAGGCATCCAGTCACTATCCTACAGGTGTCATTTAGGGTGGGGTTGATCTTGCAAGCATGGCAGGATCTGGACCAAGTACAGCTGGCATATTCTGTGGCTGACAAAGACCAAAAGCAGTTGTGCAGGTAGTCTTGTGATCTGCACCCCATTTCCTTTTCATGAGTTTGCACAAAAGGTTATTTCTTGTTGATACCTTGCCTCTGAGCTTGGTTACATGGTCTTTGAAGGAGAGGGTTTGATCAAGAGTTTCTCCCAAGTAGGTTGGGTTCAGGTCATTTTCTAATTGTTGGCCTTCCCAGGAAACATTCAGTTTTCAGCTAGCTTCTCTGTTCTTCAAATGGAAGCTGTGTTTTGCTGGGGTTGGGTTTGAGGTGGTTAGCTCCATAGTATAGTAACATCTCTGTCAAAGCATCTTGTATAGTGTTTTCAGCATATAAAAAATTACTTTTCTGGGTTGTTATGCATGTCATCTGCATATATAAATCTGCTACAGGCTGAGGGGCTGAGTTGGTCATTTGTGTAGATGTTGAACAGGTAGATGCAAGCATGCTATCTTGTGAAAGGCTGTTCCCTTGGGTAAAGCAGCAACTCCAATGACCATTCAGCAGAGCATAGAATCTTTGGTTTGAAAGCAGAGATCAGATGACATTGCACAGTCTAGAGTCCTTGGTGAATTGATACAGCTAACTGACCATTAGTCTTTGTTGGAGGGTAGGCCTATTGTATGCTGTTTCCATCTTCGATGTAGTAAGGTTTAGTAGCTGGCTTTCACCTGATTTTCCAGCCCTGAAACCTGTTCATCAGGTGTTAACTGGAACTCTACTACTAGTGTGATTTGTGCTAGTAGGAGTCTCTCGAAGAGGTTGCAGATGATGCAGAGCAGCAAGATAAGACAATAGCTATTTGGTGCATCTGGATCCTTGCCAGGTTTGAGTATCACAAGTACTTTTATTTTCCTCTAGAATGCTGGTATCCAATATGTGCTGATGCAGCTGTTGAACATTTGGAGGAGCTAGTCAGTTTCCTTTGGCCCATGTTCTTGAGGAATTCTGTTAGGATATCTTCAGGGTTGGGTGGTTTACTGAGTTTTAGCTCTTCCATGGCTTTGATCAGCACTTCAGCTGTGGATGGATGTGTTAAGTGTGACATATTCTGGTTACAGGAAGGTACTCTGGTTGAGCAGTATACTCCAGATCCTCACCTCTGCTCATTACTACAGCCATTGGTAACAACTTGGCTTATGAGTTGGTATGATGAGACAATGCATTGAGTAGATAGGCTTACTTTGTTCTCACCAAGCTTTTTGATGGTGTTCCAAGCTTTCTTGCTATTGACAGCCATGCTGGTATTTTTTATCCTGTTTTGTCAGGCTTTCTTTTTTTCAATGCAAACCACCTCCTTTGTGACAGTGTGGGATAGTTCATCATCAACAAACAAAAGGTCAATGAGCATCTATGACTGTTTCACAGCTTTAACAAGGTTCCCGTCCTTGTCATTGTTTGCATAGCCCTCATCTACTGCTGTGAGAGTTAAAATCACCTATGATGATGTTATGATTCCAGATACAGTGAGCTGGGGAAAGGGGGGGGGGGATTAGTCCAGACAAAACAACTTCCTTGTGGCTTGTTGTTGGAAGTGACTTGCACACCTCAAAGAGCTAGCATGATAAGCTGGATGTTGTTGTTGTCAGTAGTGTGGGCTGTTTCAACCTTCAAATTATTTTTGGTTTAGACAGTAGATCCATATTTATCATATCATATTTCAGCAGCAAGCTTCACACTGGGTAACCAGGAAAAGTGCATCTTTGATGCCCCTGTAGTTGGGAGAGATATTTGCAGTGCAACCTAGTCACTTGGTCACAGATACATACTGGGGGGCCATTGCTGTGTGCTATACCTATTCACTTGTTTTGGCAATGAGGGGAGGTTTGATTACCATTTCATGAGGATGGATTGAGCTCACCTGGGTGGTCTTCCAATCTGCCTGCAGCAGCTTACACAACAACAACAACACAAAATGACACAAACATCCAAATTGGTTCTATTGTTGAACACAGTCCAAAATATGACAATATATTTATACAAAGCAATTAATGCTGCAACAGATCTTAATAGTTAAAATGCATCAAGGCGACTTTTTAGAAAAAAACTACAGGTCATCAGTACAAGAAGTAATTTTAATACAAAAAGCAAGAAAACAAAACCGAATAAAGTCTTCTTGATAACTTTAAAATTCAAAGTATTGATCAAGAAAATAACCAGTTTATATCAGAGTCTAATTTTTTATTCCTTTACAAAATCACTATCAGGACAGTAAAAACACATTTTGGAAAAGGATTCTAGTTTTAATACTGTATAGGCCTATACTTTTAGCTTGTTTCATCTTGCAATTATGTGATGCACATTGTAACTAACACACACCTTTCTTAGTAAGTGACAATATTATATCTAATATCTGATTAATATAGACATAAGTTACACAACTATCACCTTTGATCTCAACCAGGCTGATAATGAACCAGGATAAGAGCCCCCAAAAGCAATCCAGCGGTTTCTCTCTGTAAGGTTGTAAGTGCGGGACATGATTTTGTGGAATACAGAAATATCTGCAAGCCTATTAAAAATAACAAGTTATGCACAACTGTAAGATTTTTTAAATGAAAATTTGACCAGATGTTAATATATACAATACAACACTTAATTGTATAATGTGGCAAAGCAGATAATAAAGTAAATTTCTATTTTTCATACAGGTACAACATTCCTCATCTTTCGTAATCCAGATTTTCCACAGGGGGGCGGACCATCTTGTATTATACTAAGACATTACAATTAAAACATGAAGCATTTATCAAAAACCACAATACATATCTATGATATAAAAAATTACAATAACATCACATTGACAAACCTGGAGTATAGTACAACAGAATCAAACTGAAGGAACACACACACTTTCTCCTTTTTAATGAAGAATTTCTAACATTTCTGTCCAAAACAACATTCAGAGCAAAATCAGTTTAAATGCTAGCATCTTTTACCCAGATATTGTTCTCATTAAAATAATGCCAGTTTGGTCTTATTATAGACATTGAACATTATACTTGGTCAATATACAGATTGGTGTCATCATTGTTGACAGGTTATGACTTGATTCCAGGATTACCTCTGAATCACCATGTTCCTTTTCATTGTATGTTCATTCTTTATAATAAAAGAAACACTCTTCACCTCTCCCATGCCATTAAACAAACATATTCTGAGAATTGATTCTTTTCTTTTTCACTGACTGATGGAATTAACCACTGAACAATTTAATGTCATCTGGGTACCATCAATACACCATTCTTTCATTCTTTCTTCTTCATTAACAAGAACCCTTCATTTTCCTAAAATATCAGTCCCTTGAACTTTATGGGTGAAAGTAGATTCTAATTAGGACTGTTAATTCTGCTTTCTTATCAGGAAAGTATCACCTGAAAAGTGGCTCCACTTCAGACTTGCTTTTAATTATCCAATTTTGCTGCTCTTGTTCAAGTATCAGGTCTTCAGGTCTTCCAAGATAGACTTTATATTTGTAACCATCACCTCCAAAAAACAATGGTCTTAAAACATCATGGCATTTGGAGCAATTTGGTATGTGGTGCAAAACAATGCAGTGTAGTGCCATTAAGGCAAGGTAATTGGAGTCCAATGATCTTAATCATCAGTTGAATGGTCCATGGTTTAAATTTTTCAAATTGATGTGTTCCTACCTGCTCACCACAACAGGGCATCAGGAAGAACTTGTCAGTAATTACAGTGACACAATTCATGCAGTAACTGGCATTCCCCCAGGCACAATAATGTTTCAGGATGACTTTCATAGTACCTTTCAAAAAGTTGCCATTACAGAACAGAAAGTGGAAGATGCCAACCAGAAGAATACATCAAGCAAAATGGACCCTTAAGTGAAAATAAATACTTTCAAATATTGGTTACAATGCACTTTTATTACTATTTGTGTTATTTACATCAGTAAAAAAACAACTTGGTTACTTTCTGAATACTATAATACGATGTTCTGAAGTATGACATCTCTGGCTGGGGCCTTGGTTCAAGTGACCTCATGAATAGAGCCACCTGGAAATCTAGTGTGAGATATGCCATGCGTGCAGCTAGCCAGGCATCTGGAGGGAAGCCCACCATCATGGAGGATGCTTCCAGACCTGCACAATAATAAAAAAGAACTGATTGTACGTATGTATGTATGTATGTATGTATGTATGTATGTATGTATGTATGTATGTATNACCTGGAAATCTAGTGTGAGATATGCCATGTGTGCAGCTAGCCAGGCATCTGTGGGAAGCCCACCATCATGGAGGATGCTTCCAGACCTGCACGATAATAAAAAAGAACTGATTGTACATATGTATGTATGTATGTATGTATGTATGTATGTATGTATGTATGTATGTATGTACACAGTACATTCATAAGCAGATTTTATATCAGCTTTTAATTCTGAAATGTATTATACACAAAAACTTTAATACTTACGCCTGTTGACTGGACAAGAAAATCATATTTTTCAGCTTTAGTCCTTCATCAGGGACACTGAGTCCATAATAGCGATGCTCAATTGCAAGCAATAAAGCTCCAAATTTGGCTGCCAAGTTTACAACTTCACCTAAAATTTGGACACAAAAACATTTAAAATTGTATACTGGTACATTGTTGTACATTGTAGAATGAACAATATCACCTAGGGCACTGTGTACATCAAATTAGTCAATCAGTTAAGCTAAAACTTGACACCAAGATACCTGATAATCGAGGGCAGGTTGTAAGGGGTGAAAGTAGGGGGCTAGAGCCATCACCTTTGGGGGCAGCAGCCAAAATATACGTGAAATCTGATTCTGGCCTCTAATGAAAAGAATTCATACAATAAAAAATGTTTAGCACTCCCAAGATGGTCTACAGGATGAGGTCAAATCCAGGGCCAGAGGTCATCTTGAGGTCACATTGGAGGTCACAAATTTTGGGGTCACACTTAATGTTACCTCCTTCCCCCAAAATCTGGCAACTTGAAGCAAATTTGGGCCTGATTAGTCCAGTGGTTGCACATACATACAAACATAAATACATACAAACATAATGATTGCTCGTTCCTGACAGAAGTTTGCCATCTCTTCAATTTGATGTTGTGTTTCCATGAGCATGCAGGTGACTCTTCAACCCAGCTCCTGTCTTGCATGAACGATTACAGACATTACAAATGAGCTTTCCCACTTTTGGAGCTGCATGCAGATGAACTTCATTATGGATCTTGGAATGCCTCATTAGACCACTCGCTGATTTGCAGACTACATCACAGGTAGTGCAACTATGCATATACAGACAAGGTGGTAAGGTCTTCTCATAAAATTGTTCATTTTCGCTTCATTTCCTCCTGAATATCAACAGACACTGCTCTTTCATCCAGCTTTCTTAGAGCGTGCTTTAATACAGCATGGCATACACATCTCTCTTCAAATTCTTTACATCCTTCCCTAATTTTTTCCCTCCATTGAAGATAGTCTGCAATTATCACTTCCCAGTTATTCACATCAATCTCCAGTAGTTTCAAATTGCTCTTCAGCACATACTTAAACCTTTCATTTGGCTTGTGTTGTGATCTTTTTCCTTTTAATAATTCACCATTAAACAACTGCTTAGGGAGTTTCTCATCTTCCATCCTGACAAAGTGTCAGGTCCAGCACATCTGATTCTAGATGATATACATCTCAATGCTGGTGCTGTTGGATCATTCAAGGCCTGCAGTATCAGGTGTGAAAACAGGTGTGAAAGTATTCCAACTGATGTTAGGGATTCTCCAGTGACAATTTTGAAGAAACCTTTCCAAAAGCTTGAGATCTTGGCAAAACGTAATCCATTTTTCTGAGCCATGTGACAAAAAGGGGTAAGCACACATGCTTTATAAACACTATTCTTCTTTGTCTTTGATGTAATTCTCCGAAGTTACCATACACACATACATGCATGTTTTTAGATTGACAGATAAATAGGTAGATGGTTGGACAGAGGTATAGATAAATAGATAGGGCAGTGTGGGGTTCCTCTTCTAATACCCCAGTAAAAACTTACGATGGCTAAAGGTTCAAATTGGGCGTGAATAAGGAGGAGAGTTGAAAACTTGAAAAGGAGAGTAACTGCAATAAAACTTTCACATATCTAAGATGTTGGATGAGATGTGATGGACAGTCATATAAGAACATCAAATGCAGTATTGGGCTGGTAGAGAAGGGTTTTTAGGCATTTAATGCCCTTTTTGAGCTTCTTCTTCTTCTTGCTTTATCCCACTTTCAGTGTGGGGTGGCTGCGGCAGTCAATATCCCCCAAGATGCTTGATCCAGGGCATCATCTTCTGCCCCAACTCCCTCGTCCTTCCGGATGCATCCCATCCATCTCAGCTTGGGGCATCCTATTCTTCCCTTTTGGAGCAATGATAATTAAGGCCAATAGAAAACTACTGACGTGCTACATCTGGTAGGTAATAATATACAGATGAGTCTTAGAAGGTAAGCAAAGTCATGTTAAAGATAGAGTCGGAGCGGTAGAAGTGGTTTTCCAGAAGAATACTTAGAATATCGTAGGTTTGGAGGGTGATGAATGAAATCTAGGTGACATTGAGAAAGGCAGAATGAAATGAAGCAGGAACAACCATGATTTGTCGACGGCATGCATGTCATAACTATGAAGGAAAATGTAAAAATTACAATTGCTGCTTGAGTTTCCATAGCCCAGTGATACTGATGGAAATCTATGTGGGATAACTAAAACTGATTTCGAAAAGTGTAACAGCAGAAAAAATTTCACAGTTCAAGAATAAAAAATAATTGGTCAACCATCATAAACTCCTACCTCCCATCAAAACTTCTGGCACAAGTTGACCTTCACCACCAACATAGAGGAAAACTGGTCCATCGGGTGAACGCCAATATTCGTCTGTTGTAAAATATCTTTGAAGAAACTGCTTGCTATTCTGAGAATCAAAATGATCCAGGTTTTGTAGCATATATTTTGTTTGTACACGTTGATACATCCAGGGTGTCGGTAATGTCCTCTGCACATCACGTTTTAATGTGTGCTGTTTGAAATGATGCTGCAATTTTTGAAATGTCTTGCTCAATAAAGAACATTGACCCCAACTAAAAAGTGCTAATATTGAGACAAAAAACAGGGGAAACCGTTTAAAGTAAAACATTACTGCAGTAAACGAGAACAGAATAATACAACTCTATCTTTGTTGAGATCACCTCAAACAACCGATGATCATCAGATTAGGATGCAATGTTGTTGTCACAAAGTGGTCACGTGTTCTTACCATGCCATATCATGCACAAATATTTTACTTGGAAGTTCAAATCATGTGACTTTCACAGCCGAAACAGCCCACAAGGAGCCAAACTCACATTGCAGTATTCTCATGCAATTTTTTTTTCGCCTTCCATCATACAGGCTGTACTATGTACTAGGTCTTAAGGCGATTAGTGTTGATCTAAAATTTCGTTACCATGTAACAAATCTACGTATACAAAGTACATACCACCTCCTCTATTTGGTTACAGGAACGCTTGGGAAGTTCGATTACCACACTGGAGCACATTGTTGCACCAAGCCCCACTTGTTCCATTCAAAAAGGCTTGTTGTTGTAGCCTGGCAGGCTTTACAGGTATAGATGATTCATCTTAACTGATTCCAAAACTAAATCTAAGTCTTCAAAACAAATATATAAGGACAAAGCTTCCGATCCTTGTGTTTGGGGTGTGTTTTAGACAGTGTTCGCATACTCGATCTGGGACCCCTTCCCCCCAGATGCGATGGTCTGCGAGAGCTGTTACTATACAAGGTTGTCATAGCCAAGAGTGGCACTGGGAGCTTATTCCCAGTGCCTATAAAATGCTCCTTATGGCGTGCGTCTCAAACAGCCTCTGACAACCAAGTCCAACTCCTAGCCTGCTCGTGTGGCTTGGCCTCTAAGCCCAGCGGAACTGCTATTTACTAATAGGAGAAGGGGTGAAGGCGGGTCTCTGACGCCTTAAAACCAGATGCTTCGGGCAGATGGTGACTCATCAACCTAGTAAGGTAGCCCATCTGGAGGAAGGAAAACCCTGATTTCAAACCTTCACTGCCTTGTAGCTTACCCAGTTATGGGAAAGGCTTTGGGAGTCAACCCCTGGAAAAAATCCGGAGCGGAGCCCCTAAGGCGGTGGGATGATACTTTCCATCTTCCTCCGGCAGCTCCTGTGGCCAACCTGGTGCCAGATGTACTGCTCTGCTTTCCTCTAGATCACTTTTGATGAGGCAGAGAGGGGGATTCTGTCTCAATACATCTTGCCCTTGGAAGGGCTCTGCAGCCAGCACAGTCTAACCAAGTCAAGAGGTCCCTGCACGCAGACGATATCTGGTCCGCCTACTGCGTAAAGATGAAGAACTAAGACACTATGAAATGCAAACAAAAAGAAGAATGATTAACGAAGTTAATGGTACTCAGGGTTCAAATCCGAGGACCTCGTCCGGTAGGCGTAGAAGCAGTCAAGGCTGCAGTCCGTCACGAGCATGCGCCGACCTTCATCCAATGATCGTGACCCTAACACCCCATAATCTCAGAACACTACAGAGTCAAAAAAGCACTGAATTGCAATGTGGAACATTAGAACTCTGAACCAAGAAGGAAAACTCGACAACGTGATACTCAAGATGGACAGGCTCGGCCTCAGTGCACAGGGTGTGTGGGAGGGTCGGTTGACTAATGCAGGAAGCTTCACAAAGAGAGACAAAACCGTGATCTACTCTAGGGGTGACCAACATCAGCGTGGAGTAGGCATGATTTTAAACAAGCGATTCTCCATGGCTGCAACAGCCGTTTGGCCCAAGTCAGATAGAATTCTTCTAGTTAAATTGAAATCTAGTCCACTTAATGTCAACCACATTGTGGCATCCAACGGCTGAATCTGAAGATTCTGACATAGATAAGTTCTATGTCAGAATCTTCTGTCCAACCAAGAATGCTTCGTGTCTCTTGCATAGAGCATGAAAATAACAAAAGCATTCTGCAAAGGATTGGAGAAGAACGCCACCTCATTAAGACCATTATAAAAGGACAAGCATGTTTTGTTGGCCATGTCATCAGAAAACAACAAATCGAGCATTTCTGCTTGTCTGGAAGTATCCCAAGAAAGAAGGCTCGTGGGGGACAGCTGCAGCTGTTCCTTGATCAATTGAAGAAACCTACGGGCATCAAGAACATAAAAGGACTATTTGACGCTGCTAATCTAAGGCAGTTATTTTCTATTTAGTAATTTTATACGTCGCTAAAGCCCTTTTCGGGTGACACCAAGACAGACAGACTATCGCTCGGCTGGAGCTGAAATATGGAGGTGTAAAAGACGCAAGAAAAACAGGTCTTCTTTGTTTGTATTCTTTGACTCTGATTGTGCCATTTTCGCTAATTTAATATTAAAAAACTACAAATTTATTACATTGCTGCTTTTTTGACTCCAACCAATGCTTCACGTTTTTAGATATCAGTTATAAGTGCTCTGGAAATCAATTACGTATTTGATTTACTGTACAGCTGCTCTNGGACTATTTGACGCTGCTAATCTAAGGCAGTTATTTTCTATTTAGTAATTTTATACGTCGCTAAAGCCCTTTTCGGGTGACACCAAGACAGACAGACTATCGCTCGGCTGGAGCTGAAATATGGAGGTGTAAAAGACGCAAGAAAAACAGGTCTTCTTTGTTTGTATTCTTTGACTCTGATTGTGCCATTTGCGCTAATTTAATATTAAAAAACTACAAATTTATTACATTGCTGCTTTTTTGACTCCAACCAATGCTTCATGTTTTTAGATATCAGTTATAAGTGCTCTGGAAATCAATTACGTATTTGATTTACTGTACAGCTGCTCTAACCACTGATAACAGACTACTCAATGACAAAATTGATAGAATATGTCTATGAAATACCCAAGGCATAATTGTTGATAGCAGGATCCTTTCTAAGAGGTTTAGTGAATAATACCTTCCTCATGTGTAAGATAGTTAAGTTTAAAAGAAAATTGTGAAATCATAAACTATAATGCTTATGGCAATTTAGCACAGGAAGAAAGAAAACGCTGTTAGACTCAATCAAGTCGTTTCCCTACAAAAGAGTGCTCTTCATTTTTTACGGCCATGAAAGTGTTTCCTCATTTGTTGAAGTGATTTCCTTGCTACCTCTCAAATTCCTTAAAAAATCTACTGTCTGCCTCTTCTCTTTATTCTTCTCCTTACACCAAGCATCATTTTCTGCTCCATACCTTTAGCTCTTATACCACGACAAAATTATGACAACCTCTTTTGCTTATTATTGCTTCCAATTATATGTCCGGCTTTACTTCCTATATTTTTGTACTTTTAACTACTCATAAAATTTTAAATAGATTTGTCAAGCTCTATAATTCTAATAATATTATTTTTCCCTTTCAGCCTTCAGGAGAATCAAGCTTTTACTATGAGCATTTAACTGTTAAAATCATGGCTTTTACACTTTGACTTTTGTTAATGTTTTAATTTCTTGGTCCTACATAATTTTAGGTTAGGCATAGGGTTTTCTTAAGTACTATTCCCAAGAACTTTATTTTGCTGGTAAAGGTCCGATCTGGAACGATTCTTGCTTCAGGAAATTAAAAGGAATTTTCGACCATGACTTTTGTCTGTGAAAGTGACACGAGATGAAAACTGAATATTGCTAACAATTGAGGAAGATGTTTTGAAGAGGTGGAAGGAGTATTTTCAAGGATTGTTAAATTAGGAAAACCCAAGAGAACATAGAACGATCGAACCAGACCGGAAGCAGGAGATTATAAATAGGATTGAAAATAAAGAAATAAAAGACGCCATGAAGAAAATGAAGAACGGAGAAGCAGTCTGACCATATAATATCCCAAGAGAAGCTTGAGGGTGCTTGAGAGAACTAGGTTTGAAGCTACAAACACAGCTATTCAGTAAAATACATGATGCAGAAGAGATGCCGGAGAAGTGGAGGAAGAGTGTCTTGGTACCGGTATATAAGAGAAAAGCTGATGCTCGAGAGTGTGGGAACTACAGGGGAATCAAACTGATGTGCCACACCCTGACGTTTTGGGAGAAAGTGATGGACTATAGACTAAGGTCAGAAGTCGAAATCAGCAGATAAAAGTTCGGTTTTGTGCCAGGACGCAGTACCACAGATGCACTGTTTTCTTTACGAATCCGGCACAAGGAACATCGAGAGCACCAACAACAACTACACAACACATTTATCGATCTAGAGAAGGCATATAACTGAGTACCCAGAGTGGAAAAATGGTATTGTATGAGGCTGTCANATATAAGAGAAAAGCTGATGCTCGAGAGTGTGGGAACTACAGGGGAATCAAACTGATGTGCCACACCCTGACGTTTTGGGAGAAAGTGATGGACAATAGACTAAGGTCAGAAGTCGAAATCAGCAGATAAAAGTTCGGTTTTGTGCCAGGACGCAGTACCACAGATGCACTGTTTTCTTTACGAATCCGGCACAAGGAACATCGAGAGCACCAACAACAACTACACAACACATTTATCGATCTAGAGAAGGCATATAACTGAGTACCCAGAGTGGAAAAATGGTATTGTATGAGGCTGTCAGGAATCACAGAAAAGTATATGAGACTGGTTCAAGATATTCACAAGAACAGTGTGACCAGTGTTTAAAGTGGTACAGGAAGAACAGATTACTTCAAAGTGAAGGTGGGACTGCACCAGGACTCGCCTTTAAGCCTTTTCCTATTTGCAGTGGTAATGTATTGACTCATAGATAACACAAGAAGAGATGCTTCTCAAAATACGATGTTTGCAGACGATATTGTACTGTGTAGTGAGAAAAGAAAAGAAGTTAAACTACAGTTGGAGAGGTGGTGTTATGCCTTGGAGAGGCGAGGAATGAAAGTAAGCCGGACAAAAACAGAGTACCTTGCTTTGAACTGAAGTCAGAACAATAGAATACAGCTGGGAGGGGAAATCCCTAAAGTGAGCAAATTTAAGTACCTGGGGTCAACTCTACAAGCAAACGGAAACTGTGATTGAGAAGTAAAGGGGTGAATGCAGGATGGTAGGAATAGTTGATGGAAGGTAAAAAGGGGTACTTTAGGAAAATATCACCACGGCTGAAAGGGGAAGTTTACAAGACGGCAGTGCGCCCAGCTCTATTATATGGTCTGGAAACTGTTGCTAATGCCCTAAGACAAGAAGCGGAGCTAGAAGTGGCTAAAATGCCCATGATGAGGTGGTCGCTAGGTGTTACTCCACCAGACAGAATTCCTAACGATCACATACGAGAAACATCCCAAATCAGGAGACTGAGAGACAAGATGAGGGAATAAAGACTTCACTGGAATGAACACATAGCAAGGTGTGATGCAGATTATGTAGGAAATAAGATACCGAGTTTTGAAGTCCTCGGTAAGAGGCAAAGAGGGATGCCAAAGAAAAGGTGGAAAGACCTGATTGACAGAGATATGGAGGTTGTTGGTGCGAGGGATGCTGATGTGACGAACAGAACAGGCTGGAGACGGCTGATCCGCTGTGGTGACCCCCAACGGGATACACCAGAAAGGAAAAGGAGAAATTCAGGTGCTTTGGAATTTTTATCTCTTTTTCAACACAAGCCATAGGTATTGATGATCCACACAATCAATTATTTTTCAATAATCAATAAAGCAATTGAAAATTCTAGATTGTCTCTATTTCCTGTGCTTTTTCTAAAACCTACTTGTTCATTTGATATTGACCTTTGCATGAACTTTACTAGCCTGCCTTTATTATTTTCAAAAACAAATTGGTTTCATGTAGAGTCATTGCGATTGTTTTGCTGTCGGAGTCTTCTCTTTCATAGCCTTTCTTTGGTATAGGTATAAAAACTGATTGCTTTCACTCCTTTACCCTGGAAGGAGTTTTCCAAATCTGTTGACAAATACTTGTTATAACCTCAATATCTCCATCTCTTGATTCTTTGATGACTTTAATGTGTATGTCGTCATTCCCAGGTGGTGGTTTGTGTGATAGTTCTCTTCAAGTTTTACATAACCTTATTCTTAAGAATAGTAGCTTTTGATTCCACATTCTTTGGTGCTTAGGAAATCTAATGTTTGGATTCCGCACATAGAAATTCTGGATAATGTTTCAAAAGTTTTCAAAACGTGATGATCTTACAATTCTTCGTCAAACCTGTTCATGTTTATTTTTTCCTATTCTGATTCATCAATTTTTTTTGAAGTTTTCGTACTGTATTAAACAGATAACCCCTTCTCTCCTTTCTCTTATTAAGCTCTGCCAGCAGAAATTTTTAGTTTGGATATTCATCTTCGTTCGTTCTTTCCTCCGATATCGGAGATCAGCCATATGTAAGTTTTAATTTTATCTCTAATTTTGAGGTCGTCTTTCTCTTTCAATTTAACCACTTTTATTGATAACTACTTTATTTTTACTTTCTTGTGTAGGTTTATTTAGCTTTCTTCTTTTATAATCCTTTTTGTTTCTGTCCATAACTCATCAAAAAGTAAACTATTTGAATGCTTTCAAAAATGGAGCAAGAGGAGAATGTTTTTTGAGAAAAATTCAGTAGAAGTACGTATAGAATAAAAAGAAATATGCCGCATTGCGGTGATGAGAAACGGAGTGGACTCAAAAGGAAGGGTTCGGTGGTTTCGGTTTCTAAATAGTCTCTAGTTCGGTTCTGATCTTTGCTACTAAAACCCCATGGTCTGATCCACAATTTAGACGAGACAGTATCTTGACTGACTATATAAACTTCCATCACGCTTGTTGTACATGGCGCTCTATGTGCGGTCTGGATTACTAATTACTGGAACAAAACGCAGTCTTGGGGCAGGTTACATGTGGACTTGAAGACTGATAATGAAGCGTCAGCCAGAGAAAAGCTGCGGGACAAAGACACTGCAGCAAATGTACGAGTAGAATTTTATAGGATAGCAAAGAGGAGTAAAAATTGATGTGATTCGGCTAAATTATTAGAACGGAGGATCATAGATACCCAAAGAAATATATAGTAGTACCCACAGAACAGAAGACCGTTGACCATTTCAGAAAAAGATAAATAGAATAAATTCAAATAAGACAGGTGAGAAGAGAAGCATCCTTACAATAGCTGGAGAAAAGCAGTCGTAAGAAAAATAAATATAAATCAGATAGATTTCCTAACGACTGATAGATTGGCTATTATCTACCAAGTGTAAAATAAGGACATTTTGGGCTTACATAACTAAAAGTGTGCAAAGACATAATAAAAATCTTATTTGTAGGACTGTCTATTCCTTGAAAAGAATATTATATTTATTTGTATACTTTTATTGACCTGCCGTTCATATCTTGTTAAAGCTGCATGTAGATCACATCAGCATGTTTCCACCTTGTTTGTCATATTCCAGGATTGTCTCTTTTACCCCAACTTCCGCACACACATAACACACAAGCATGAGAAGAGGTGAAGATAATTCAATACAGTTTATTTGACCCTTTTCTCAATGTTACTCTTGTTACCTTACGTTTTTATACATAGTGGTGCTTCCAGCATCAAGATAATGTTGGAGGGAGGGGTACTCTCCCTTGCATCTCTCTCTTTCAAAAGCTGGCTATTTTTATATTGGTGTAATGAATTCTTTTCCGTATTAAGCTAGTGACAGTTTACCCCAAAAGTAATTTTTAATTTCTTCAAGATTAATCATAGTTAGTTGCTTCTTGAGCACCCGGTTTCTGTTTTGCTATTCAGTTATGGGATTTTAAATGAAATAACAATAAAGGTAAGTAGGAGATAATTTTAATCAACTAATAGGCCATTGACTTTCTTTGTCAAAACGATGTTGAGATCTCATTGTTGCTATCGTCATCATTGTCCATTTTTTTCCCTCCACTATTCTTATTTTCCTTTTTCGCTCTAGGAAAGTTTATATAGCATAAGGTGCATTCTGTAGTACACAATAAAAGTAAAATATATAACCAAGGGTTCACAGAAGCAGCTCCACCTTGCTTTATCTTGTAATAGGGTAGATAGATCATCCAAGCTAAAGTTCCACTCCTTGAACTGCTTCTTTACAAGTTTTATCAACGCTAATTGTGTCCTTACTCTTTTCTTCTGATATTCATTCATACCATACTTAATTGATTTTGAAGCAGGTGTAGTTTCATTTATTCTTAAGGCATGTTTTAACTATTTCAGTCTTTTTCAAGCAATCGTTACTGACCATGGTATTTTTGCATTTTAAAAATAAATTTCTTCACACGTAACTATTGTTGGATACTTACCATTCAATACGTATGCTCTCAACATGCAGCAGTGGAACGTGTTCGTACTTTTACATGCTGAACCTGTCAAGCGTGCAGAGCTCAGAGATATACAGAAATATTGTGGACAAGTAAGTGTTGATTTGTTTGAGTTTGGTGGAATAAGGCAGTCGACGGTGATTTGAAATTTCCTTTAGTTGATGTGCAATATAAATCAATTTCCCTTTCCTGTTTTTAATTTTAGTCTTTGTATCAATAAAACATTTCAGAATTTCAGTTGAGAGCAAATTCTTCTGTTTTTGTTTTGTTAAGAATAAATCCTCTTTCACTATTTTCCTTTCGGATGATAAATTAAAGCATTGATGAAGAAAAAACCATGTTTAACAAATGTGTTGAAAATTTTCAGAAAGATCTTTCAGTAAAGAATTAATACTAATTAGTATAGGATATTTACCACGTCGTGAGACGTAAGCCTTGTCTGAGCTACTTACTGTTCTCTCATCGCAAGCCTCAAGAGTTTTAAAGGTAATTAGAGAGAATAATTAATTTTATCATAAGTGTGCACGGACAGAGATTTTATTTCAAGTCACTTGTGTTTATTATTATGATTGTAAAATGTTTTTAATGCAGGATATGTACATTTAAGTAAAATAAATTGCTTTTATAAATGTGTGTCTTGTGATCAAGGACCTGATCAGTTGTGGTTTTAAGACNTTTATTCTTAAGGCATGTTTTAACTATTTCAGTCTTTTTCAAGCAATCGTTACTGACCATGGTATTTTTGCATTTTAAAAATAAATTTCTTCACACGTAACTATTGTTGGATACTTACCATTCAATACGTATGCTCTCAACATGCAGCAGTGGAACGTGTTCGTACTTTTACATGCTGAACCTGTCAAGCGTGCAGAGCTCAGAGATATACAGAAATATTGTGGACAAGTAAGTGTTGATTTGTTTGAGTTTGGTGGAATAAGGCAGTCGACGGTGATTTGAAATTTCCTTTAGTTGATGTGCAATATAAATCAATTTCCCTTTCCTGTTTTTAATTTTAGTCTTTGTATCAATAAAACATTTCAGAATTTCAGTTGAGAGCAAATTCTTCTGTTTTTGTTTTGTTAAGAATAAATCCTCTTTCACTATTTTCCTTTCGGATGATAAATTAAAGCATTGATGAAGAAAAAACCATGTTTAACAAATGTGTTGAAAATTTTCAGAAAGATCTTTCAGTAAAGAATTAATACTAATTAGTATAGGATATTTACCACGTCGTGAGACGTAAGCCTTGTCTGAGCTACTTACTGTTCTCTCATCGCAAGCCTCAAGAGTTTTAAAGGTAATTAGAGAGAATAATTAATTTTATCATAAGTGTGCACGGACAGAGATTTTATTTCAAGTCACTTGTGTTTATTATTATGATTGTAAAATGTTTTTAATGCAGGATATGTACATTTAAGTAAAATAAATTGCTTTTATAAATGTGTGTCTTGTGATCAAGGGCCTGATCAGTTGTGGTTTTAAGACATAATAATAGATGGAAAAAATTGAACACAAGATTACTATCTAATAAACTTTGGTTTTAAATATGCTTTTTAGTCATGGAAATAACATTAGAAAACTAATTCTTCGATTGAAATTATGAGTAGTATAAGAGTACCGATTTGGGGACATTTTTCAAAACCCCACTACAATAATTGTCAGCATCTTTTAAACAAACAAGAAACCTTTATTGGAGTTACCTATTTGAACAGCATTTTTCTGAACAAAAAGCAGTTCACAAACACATTTAGGTAGGTTCGGAGTAGAGTGCTGTATAGTGAGTCAGCTGCTTTGGAATACCCAATTTGTTGAGAGTGAGATTAAATCTGATATTAAAACTGTAGAGATGCTAACGTCGGTTTCTATGAAAATCTGGCACCCAAGGAATCCTTTCCATTTTTTTTCAGCTGCCAAACACCTCATGAAAGAAATAATAGGTTGCTTTTCCTTCATGCATGAGATGAACCCTACCGTAATTGGTCTTCCGAGGAACAACCGTAGGATGAAGGTAAAGCTTATTCTTTGACGTAATATGGATAGCGTGAGTATTATAAAAGAAACTGTAACAATCACAGAACCAACAGTTTTTCATTGAAGAAATGCCATATTCATATGAATAAAATGTTTACCATCTAATGATAGGAAAGCGTACAGACCAGAAAACAATCATAAGCCTTTTGCTAATCATAGATGGTGAGAAACAATACTACACTTTCACCAAAAACATGAGTTGTCTCTTGTCTTCACAAATAGCTAGCAAACATCATGAAAAACACTTTTGTCTGAGATGTCTAAACTCGTAAAGCTATCCTTTATTGTGTATGTTGAATTTGAGTCTTTAATTGGACTTATAGATAAATGTGATCCAAACCGTAGAAAGGGCTATACATAGAAATATCAAAAACATAAAAGCATATTCCATTAACATTTTGCTACTATATCCAGTGTTTTCCTGGTGATGTCTATAACATATACTGCAAATGTAATGCAAAAACAGAAGATTAGGATGTTGTTTAAAACCTTTTGGGAAAAGATGTCAAGTTCTACACACCGAAAAAGATGGTATTCGGTAGTAAGAAAAAGACTGAGTTTGAAAGTGCTGCTAAGTGTTGGGTTTATCGTGATGAGCTAGGTGGAAATAAGGAATACAGAAAGGTTAAAGACCATTGTCAATTTACAGGAAAATACCGAAGACCAGCTCACCACAAGTGTAACCTACAATACAAGAAACTAAAAATTATTTCCCGTAGTGTTTCATAATCTGAGTGCATATGATAGTCATCTGTTTAATAAGGATCTTGAGGCAAGTGAGGGAAATATGAAGTGCATCCCGAACACTAAGGAAAAATATATAGGATTCACCAAAGAGGTCATAGTTGGGTTCTATACTGACAAAAAGAATGAAGAGAAACGCGTAAAATAACAACTAAGATTTATTAACAGCTTCAAGTTCATTGCATCTGGCTTGGATAACTTAGCGAACAATCTGCTTTTACAACACTTACAAGCTCTTTAAGAGAAAACAACTTGGCCTCCTTTTTAGAAGGAGGGTGTACCCCTATGATTATATGAATTAACTCAAAAGACTCAATGAGACTCAACTACCATCTAAAGAAGCATTCTACTCTAAACATAGTGGTGATGGGATTAATGATCAAGATTATGAGCCTGCCAAAATGGTGTGGAAAGAGTTTGAAATGGTTACTGTCAGGGAATATCATGACTTGTACAATCAGACTGATGTCTTGCTCCTAGCTGATGTCTTTGACAACTTTTGAGATGCATATAGTACGAAAAATCAATTGGACCCAGCTTGGTATTATGCAGTTCCAGGTTTAGCTGGGGATGCTGCTTTGACAATTACAGGACTAGAGTTAGAATTGCTATCAGACCCAGATCAATTACTCGTGACTAGTCATGACATTAGAGAGGAATCTCAATGATTAGTAATAGATATTGGGATAGCAAACATCCCCTACACAGACTCGAAACTCAATAAAAATGAGAAAAAAACCCCATCAGTTACTTAGATGCTAACAATCTTTAAGGGTGGACTTTGAGCAAACTTCTCCCCCCAAATGGATGTGAATGGATACGTGGAAGTGAACTAACCAGATGGAAAAATCTTTGATGCATAATCGAGGTTGATATGAAATACCCAAAGGAATTGGATGATTTACTTAATAACTACCCTCTTGCTCCAAAAAGCCTTAAAGTGAATAAAATGAACTAGCTAATCTCCAATCTCAATGACAAAACAAAGTAAGTGGTACACTATGAGAATCTCAAACTATATGAGAGCTTGGAGGTAAAGATTACAAAGATCAATCGAGGTATCAAGTTTGAGGAAAGTGCATGGCTCAAGCAGTATATTGATTTAAACACAAACCTCGGAGCAAAGGCAAACAATGAGTTTCAAAGAGACTTTTTCAAGCTCGTGAACAACTCTGTTTCTAAAAATCCATGGAAAGTATCGGAAGTAGGGTAGATATCCTAGTAAACAACGAGGCAAAAACAAAGAAGAAGCTGAAAATCCGAACTTTAAACACTGTAACATCTTTCATGAGAATCTAGTAGCTGTGTTTATGAAAAGATCAAACTGGTATTCAACAAGCCAGCATATCTAGGCATGTGCATTTTATATCTCAGCACAACGTTGATATTTGATTTCCATTACAACTACATCAAAGCAAAGAATGGGTCAAGCGGATCGATGCACTCTAAAGCAATTATTATTATTATTGAATGAAAAAAGCTTTGATACAAGCCAAAATAAATAACTACCAAATATTGGTAGTTTAAAATACAAAACATGTTCAGATATATGAAACAACAGTTCTCAAACCTAGGAGGCACTCTTACTCAGGGCAAGGCAAATTCCGAATCCGCTTGTGTAATAAAACTAAATAAAATTCTAAAACAAAATATATCAAATTAAATTCACAACGGGCTTATTTTTATTAATCAATATCTTGTGTTATTATTATTATTATTATTATTATTATTATTATTATTATGTCTGATATGTTTTCTCACAACGCTTTAGTTCTCATTTGCTTCGATTGTTATTGGTGTGATCCCAGATAACTACCTGTCATCTAAGGAATCACAATCCTTTCACCTGTAGCTTTAATGCCCTAGGACCAATTGTAAGATTCGGGCTGTACCTAACAGTGCTGTTTTTTGGGCATGTTCTACATTCATCGTTATTCCAATTTGTTTAACATAGCTTTCAAAGTTTTTCGAGACAGTTCCCAACGCACCCACGATCACAGGGATAATTTCAATCTTCTTCATTTTCCACAGTCGAGCAATCTCATCTCTTAGAGGTCTGTACTTATCAACTTTCTCCTGTTCTTTTTCTAGCACCCTCGCATCTCCAGGTATTGCAATCTATAATTTTTGTCTGTTTTTTACTCTTATCTATTACAACGATATCTGGTTTTCTTGCAATCACTNGATGCTGAAGCCATGCTCAGGGTAACCGTTGATGGGAAAGACTTGCCTTTTGAAAAATATCCGAAATACCTTGGCATCAGTCTTGACAGAAGCCTCACCTTCAAGTGTCATATAGACAAACTTGTTGGTAAAGTCTCCTCAAGAGCGGCTGCACTGAAAAGACTTGCAGGAACATCGTGGGGATCTGACTTTACTACCCTCAGTTCATCCACACTTGCACTAGTATATGCTCCAGCTGAATACTGCCTACCGGTATGGATGAAGAATGCACACACCCAAAAGTTAGACAGTGTTCTAAACTCTGCCCTAAGACTCATCAGTGGATGTTCCACCTTCACACTTAAGGAATCCATGCAAGTCATGGTTGGAATCCCGCCACACCAAATCAGATGGGAATCTATCATGCTGGATTTAGCAAACAATTGTGAGAGCCAAGGCCATCCCATGCATGAAATTGTCAGCAAATTCCCCAACACCAAACGGCTCCGTAGTAGCAACCCTCTCCCTCTACAACTCAGAACGATAAAGCACAAAGCAGATAGGCTAGCCCCAGCGGCCTGGTAAGCTGTAAGGTGGTTGGTTGAATGGGAGAATACAACCACCCCACTACGAGACTATGTCCCCGCACCACGTGCCCACTCGGCCGGGCACAAGCTCCCAAGAAATAGCTGGGTAAACTTCAACAAGCTGAGGTCAGACTATGGTAACTTTGGTAGCTGGCAGCACAAGGTCGGGCTGTCCAGCAGCCCCTCATGCCAATGCGGAGATAGCAACCAAACTACAAAACACATAATTAATCAATGACTGTGCCACCTTCAAACCACCTGGTGGCACCAGAGCGCTGAGAGAGCAGCCACTGAGTGATGAGCTACAGCAATGGCTGAAAATGATGGAATGGTAGAGAAGTCATACGAAAGAAGAAGAAGAAGAAGGCACTACATATTAATGCCTGGGTAGACCCTTTCAAATCACACGACTTTAGCCATTTCCAAGAATTTTGAACATCCTTTCTCTCCAACTCTCTAACAAATTGCCCATAGGTTTTCTTCTTTTTCCAGGAATTCAGATTCTGGTCCTTTTCTCTCTTCTTATGGTCTTTAGGATTCAAGGAACTATCAGTCTGGATTATCCCATTCCTTTTGACAGCATTTAACAGTGGCTCAGGTTGCTGCTCGACATCCCAACCAAGGTTGTTTTCTTCAGCTCTGACAGAGCCTTTGCAACCTATGAACACTCTTCCTCCTTTACTCCTGGAAACATACAGTCGATCTTTGTCACTTTTTGGATAAAATTTTTTTTATGGTCAGTATTTTTCTTGTTTTCCTGTCCATTTCATCTAACTCATTTACTCGCCAATCCAGTATTCCTGCACCATATCTCAATAGCGAAACAGCCCAGGCATTCACTACTCTAATTTTGTTTCTTCCATGAAGCCTACTCCTACAAGCTAGCCTCAGCCTTCTAAAATACAACTGTTTGAAACATTCAATAACGTCCCTTTGTTTAATTCCGTCAAACTCCAATACTCCAAGATATTTATNAACACTCTTCCTCCTTTACTCCTGGAAACATACAGTCGATCTTTGTCACTTTTTGGATAAAATTTTTTTTATGGTCAGTATTTTTCTTGTTTTCCTGTCCATTTCATCTAACTCATTTACTCGCCAATCCAGTATTCCTGCACCATATCTCAATAGCGAAACCGCCCAGGCATTCACTACTCTAATTTTGTTTCTTCCATGAAGCCTACTCCTACAAGCTAGCCTCAGCCTTCTAAAATACAACTGTTTGAAACATTCAATAACGTCCCTTTGTTTAATTCCGTCAAACTCCAATACTCCAAGATATTTATAACCACTTTGATAAACTATTTTGATTGTTTTGTTCCTGTTGGCAATGATATTCCATTTCGTCTACTTCTGTCAACTGATCCTTTATGCGTGATCAACACTCCACATTTTAAATACCAAATTCCATTTTGATATCATTACTAAATATTTGGAGTGTAGAGATTAAACTGTCTATTTCCATCTCATTCTTCCCGAACAATCGTCCATGAAAAGGAGGTTATTCACATCTTCACCAGATCTAAGGGTGTATTTTGCCTTAACCTTTCGCAATGTATGACTTAAAGATATCATGCATATGACAAAAAGTAGGGGAGACAAATTGTCCCCATGGAAAATTCCTCTTTTAATGTTTACATTGCCGAGAAACTCACTAGCATACGTTAAATTAACATTCCAGTTATTCAACGATTTCTCTAGAAACTCAATAATGTTATACGCAGCCTTTATCAATTTTAATGTTACCAATGTCCACATTGTAAGCCTTCTTGTAGTCTATCCAGGCCATTCCTAAATTGGTATGTCACTTTTTGCAATCACGTATTATCATTTTATTAATAAAGTAAATGGTCTTTCGTTCCCTTGCTTTTTCGTCTACATCCTTTTTGCTCTGTGGGGAATTTATTATCCATCTCTAGGAAATCGTACAAAGAGACTATACCTGTGAGGAGATTCCACATTAGTGTTAGACACGTAATCGGCCGATAGTTCTCCACTTCTATGCCTTTCGCACAACCATTCTGGCACAAAACAGTTTTTCCAGTGGTCATCCACTTCGAGATTTCATTTCCGTTAATTATCAAATCATTCATTTGCTCTGCTAATCTCTCGTGAAGTAACGTAAAGTTCTTAAGCCAATACCCTTGGAACCCATTAGTGCCAGGGCTTTTCCAGTTAGGCATCTTTTTGCATTGTTTAGTAATTATTTCAACTGTGATTTGTAAGCTACTTTGTTTTACTTTATTTCTCCCTTCTTCCTTTAATTCTTTAAGATATTCTGCATTTCCATTGTGAGTAACTTCTTTGTCCCAAATCCCACTCCAAAATGCTTTACTTTCACCAGCATCCGGTTTTTCATTACCAATTTATTTACCATTAAGCTCTGAGTACACCTTCTTTTGGTCACTTTGAAACAATTTGTTAATTCTGAATTGTTCAATTCGCTGCTCGTAAAGTTTTATTTTCAGAGACTTGACCTGGAGACGTTGTTTTAGTTCCTCTATTACAGTATACAATCCTTTCTTCTTTAAAAGATATTTTCTTTCTAATTCCTTCAATTTTCTTGTGCTTTTCAATTCATTTTTCCCCAGCAATGTCAAGAATACTAAAGTGTCTTCTTATTTCATTGATTGAGTCTTGGATCCTACGTTTCCACCATGGTTCTTTCCTAGCATTTCTTGCTTTAAAAGGCTTCAGTCCAAATTGTCGGCCAATGAGAATTGAACAAACTTTGATTAAATTATTGGTCTCAGTGAGGTTATTAGTTCTAACTTTAGATAAAATTCTATTCATCTTCTGTACATGGTCTTTCTATTTTTTCCTGTCAACTCGCTTGAATCCGCTAAGTTCTTCGTCTAGATGATCACTTACAACTTTATTGAGTTTGTCCAAGGTTCCTATATCCTCTTCTGGCATATCACCCAAATTCTCAACAGTTATCACATGGTCCTCTTTAACCCGTTCGCATTGATTCTCAATCATTTCCTCACTTTGAATCAACCCTTCCATCAATCCACCTTCTTCTGCTTCAATTTCATCTCTTAAAACCCTTCTTTTAATCTCCTCCATTTCAAAATCTGAAAGCCAACCATTCAATCGAATCATTCTTGCTTGATCACACAATCTTTGTTCGGTTACGTTAGGTTCTTGCCTTCCTTTCCATATGTTATGCATACGCTTTCTATATCCTTTAATAGGTCTTCTTTGTTCAACGATCGGTTTACTTAAAAAATAACACTCCATAACAGCAATGTTTAACTCTTTATTCCATCCCATTCTAGCAATAGTAGGATGAGACCTGGCCCCGCCGCTGTGCCAGGGGACACCTGCCGGGCGAGGGACCGGTTGGGGTTGGTTTCAATACCAAAGTGGTTACATATACCCCAGTGGAGATAATGCCCAACACGGTCGTGGCATTTGACATACTCATTTGGAGCAAGTACCAGACATCCTGACACAAGGTGGTCTATTGTTTCCTTGTGCTGGTCACAGAACCGGCAATCAGGGTCAACTCCATTCTTCAGTATATTATTATATTATACATTATTATACCATTATTATTATTATTGTTATTATTATTATTGTTATTATTATTATTATTATTATTAGTTGTTGTAATTATTATTATTATTATGCCCCTATCTAAGGTCTTTCCTCACAGAAATAATTAAAATCATATGGAATTCATTTCGAAGTTCCTCCTGAATGGAAAAAGGCCTATACGACTCTAATACACAAGAGGGGTAACAGCGATGACCTTTCTAACTTTCGACCAATTACTCTTGAAATCGTTCCATTTAAAGTTTTTACATCCTGTTTGCGTGACTCAGTATTTGATTACCTGAAGGATAATAACTTCTGTGAACATCAGATTGAAAAAGGCTTCAATTCTAAGGTCTCTGGTACTTTAGAACATACTGCTATGATGGCACCTGTAATAAACAACGCTCGCACTAATCAACGCTCCCTACTCATTACTCTTTTAGACCTAAAAATGCTTTTGGTGAAGTTCACCATAACCTAATAACATCTGTTCTAGATCACCACCATATTTCTGGCAAAATAAAGTCTTTAATCACCAGTCTTCACACTGAATTTACAACATCATTTATCACTGATCATTTTACAACTGAAGCCATAAAAGTTCATCGTGGGCTTTTACAAGGAGATTGTCTCAGTCCACTACTCTTTAATATGTATTTTAACACATTCATTCAATATATTAGTGCTGAAAAATACAACCATCTTGGGTTTTCACCTCACGATAAGAATGATTGCATGTTCAATCCTGTACACAGGTTTCAGTTCGTAGACGACGCTGCGGTCATTACAAGTGGGGAAAGAGAGAGACAGCTTCTTTTAAACTGTTTTACTCGATGGTGTCAATGGGGCAACATGATCATAGGGTTGATAAATGTGCCACATTCGGAATTAAAAAATTCACAACAAGATCTCTTCATATTGTTCCATAATAATCTTGAAAATTCTGAACTTTATGGACTCAGAGGAAGCTATAGATGTAAGAACTTTATCATGTCATGAGTCGTAAGTTTTTTCCGAGCTACGTTTCGAGAGATACCCTGATTCTTATCGCCATGCATTATAACTAGAGATGCCCTGAGGCCTGATTTGCTGTTAGTTACTCCACAAAAACAGTTATACAAACTTGAATTGACGGTGGGGTATGAAATAAACCTGGATAAAAATGCTTCTCGCAAATATAAAAAATATTCTTTGATTCGTGATATGCACTCCAGCTTTTCGAAAGTTAACTTGATAAATCTTTCCATTAGCTCTTCAGGTATATTCGGTCAATTTGGTTTTACTTCCAGTGAAATGTGCAACTCTTTGAACATCAACAACAAACACGAGCGCTTTTTTCTTTCAACCAAACTTTCTAATATAATCATTCGAACCACATACTACATATTCTGTTGTAGAAACCAACCATGGACAAACCCTGAACTATTGTCGTTTTATTAATTTTGTTAGTAAAATACTTAATTTTGATTTTGTTAAATTGGCAAGGCAATGCAAACTACCATGATCAGTGAGCTTTGTAATTTTATGTGTTCAGTTGAAAAAATAAAAAGTTTTCGTTAATATTATTATTATTATTATTATTATTATTATTATCATTGTTACTTTTATTCTCCAATACAGACAATCTAACATATGAGATTGAGGCTGAAGATTTTTACAAAGATATCTTCGATGATATCGCTACTAAATTTGATACAGGTAACTTCTCCAAGGATCACCCCTCTGGTATAGAGGCTGGCCATAACAAGAAAGTGGTGGGTATGCTGAAGGGTAAAGGAGGTGGAGAGATCTTTAAAGAGTTGTGGGACTAAGAGCAAAGCTGTGTTTATATAACATGTTGAATGGAAAAGAGGAAATGGAGTGCAAGGGAGTAAAGAAACCTGTTGTGAAGAGAAGCATTGAAGTTGAGGATTACAAAACCACGAAAGAATGAAGGTGATACATTAAACCTTTATGATATGTTAGGAAGTGGGATTCATTTGGTTGGTTAGAATAAAGCAGAAATAAAAACTTTGACAGTTATAAGTTGCAACCATCTGTTAAGTTAATTAAGTATCACTAATATTTTATAACAACTAATAATCTACATAAAAAATGTTTGTTGTTGAGCTCTTCAAGAGATTTTTAAATCAAAAACTGTATATATTTTAAAGAAATGCCTGTTGACAAGTTCGGTCGGTTGTTAGAAACAAGAGTTACAAATGTTGATGATGTCTCAATAATCTATGTCAATAGCAACTGTTTATGAAGAGATGGAACAAATCCAACCACCGGGTCTATAAACATGAAAGGGATTACTTTTACAAAGTTAACTGATCGCACCAATGCTCAGGATGCTGTAATAAAAATTATATTTGCACTGCTACTCAAAAAATATTACTGAACCAATCTTCACTGACGTATGTAAATGGTTTCTATCAAACTTTGCAGTGTCACTACAAAAACAAAAAGGTGAAAGAGTAGTGAGGTGAATGCAGACAGCAGTGGAAGAATATCAACTCTGTGTGATCAAACTCTCTCTAACGGTAAACTCTAATCAGCAAAATGGAAAATTACAACCATTTATATCTCTGAGTTCAAATGGTAAGTATTACTATGTATTGGTTAATGGTGCACAGCCTTTGATAAGTGATATTGACTTGAACCCTTCATCCAACATAAATAATATTGTAAATATATTAATAGTATAGATTGCTTGATATAAGTGGATCAAATGCTTTTAGAAAAGGACTGTTCAGACACGATAACTGTGATTTTGATACATTTTTACCATTCACATTAAATAGGGATTTGATAAATTTCTGGTACAAAAAACGATTATGTAGTGGTGAGTCACAAATGTAACGGACTACTTTTCAAACAAACACTTACGCAAACGAGATTGTGGAATGGATGTTTTTCTGTGCATTGGAATGTTACCGGAAGAGGTGATGCGAGCTCTATTTGGTGTAATGGTAAACAAATTAGCAATTTCACATCGAAAGCTTCTTTGGGAGCAGATAAAATGGTTGTAGGGGCTACTAATGCCACAAATTGTTTGTCTGATATTTTCTATTTAACCAAAGATAAAAACTGGTGACAGTGATAAAATGCGCCAAATCTCTTGCATTAGCAATTCCAATTCATAGCGAATTCAACTACCAATGTTTCATTAGATTGTATTAATATACCTTTAGGGAAGTTTACTGTTAAACACTTACATTTTCCTTGGGCAAGCTGAGTTGTCAGTCCTTCAAACACCCTTCAAAATGATCGTGGACTGCAAGCTTGTTTAATATAGGTAATGTAAATATAAATATAGCGTGCCGGCTTTTGTTCTTCCTCTTCAGTTTGCCACAGGACTTGTAGAGCATATCTGGCGTAATATTTTACCTTTTCTTCGATCTTCTCTCTGCTAACAGATCTATTTGTTTATTTATTGATTATTTTGTACCAAATATTTGATATCACAGTAATTGGCATCAATCGTCTTTATAACACTCTCTCCTCTTTTCAATTTCTTTTCTCTTCATTGGAGACATAGCTAATGACAGACTTAGCATATAAATTAACTGAAACGACACAGGACCTGGGATTCCAAAAGTGAAGGACCCCCCCCGCACTTTGTTTCATAGCAAAAAAATAATTTAGAAGAAAATGAAAAAGTTAACGCTGCTACCATACGTGGAAAAAGTTAAGGTATACAAAAGTCGAAGCAACATTTAATAAAAATTTTAAGTATTTCATGGTTCTAAATTTATGCGTTAAATATTTATGTTACAGTTTCTGATCATTCCTAAAAGTCTTACTTTTAAAATTATTGAAAGGGTCATATTTTTAAAATTGTTTTAAAAATCATATTTTTGAATTCAAAAAAAGTGAAATTGTTAAAATTTAAGAAAGGCTATTTATTGAATTGAAAAAGATTTTTGAAATTGAAAAGTCATATCTTAATTTTTATAAAAATCCTATTTATCTAATTTGAAAAAGTCATATCTTTAATAGTTAAAAGATGTTATTTCAAAAATTTAGACCAAGTTATATTAAAATATTTTTCTTGCCGATGAGAGCCTTCATTAACTCTCTGACCAATCTTAACATTTTGCAAGAACTTCCTTTCAATGACGTTTCAACACTCGTGAATCAACACAGGGTTGATGTCATTATTCGAAGTAAACTTCATTTAACTTTTATTTGTACACCTGACAAAAATCAGAAAGCCCTCGTATTGCATTTGGAGCTTCTTCCGGAAACAACTTCCGCTTTTAAAGAAAAGTAGTGTGTTTAACTAAGGCAACTTTTACTGACAATATTTGTAGTGGGGCTCATTCAGTTTCACATCTTTTTGAACTTGAATTGTAGACAATTTTTTCCTCATGCTGTCCTACTCCTGATAAATTATCAGGGAAAAGAGATAAGATTGAACAAATTCTGCTAATTAATCATTCTCTAACAATGTACTAGACAAAAGTATTTGCAAAGACCATCTAACTTTCAAAATTCTAAAAAACAGAATCCAAAAAGGTCCGATATATACCTTAACCTACTCTTAATAAGCCTGATTTTAATTCATNACATTTTGCAAGAACTTCCTTTCAATGACGTTTCAACACTCGTGAATCAACACAGGGTTGATGTCATTATTCGAAGTAAACTTCATTTAACTTTTATTTGTACACCTGACAAAAATCAGAAAGCCCTCGTATTGCATTTGGAGCTTCTTCCGGAAACAACTTCCGCTTTTAAAGAAAAGTAGTGTGTTTAACTAAGGCAACTTTTACTGACAATATTTGTAGTGGGGCTCATTCAGTTTCACATCTTTTTGAACTTGAATTGTAGACAATTTTTTCCTCATGCTGTCCTACTCCTGATAAATTATCAGGGAAAAGAGATAAGATTGAACAAATTCTGCTAATTAATCATTCTCTAACAATGTACTAGACAAAAGTATTTGCAAAGACCATCTAACTTTCAAAATTCTAAAAAACAGGATCCAAAAAGGTCCGATATATACCTTAACCTACTCTTAATAAGCCTGATTTTAATTCAGTTAGGAAATGAAATTACCAAGGAAGTTTCCAAATACTATCCTGGCCCTGCATTCGGAGTAATTTTAATATAACGAAGAAAAAGTTCTTTAATTTAAAAACGTCTTGTTTGCTGATAGTGTGATTATTTATGGGTTTCAGTGTTGATGTGATACCATGTAAGACGTATACCCTTAAGACTGATCGATAACCCCCTTCCCCCAACACATTCCCACTATTCACAGACAAAAATCTTGTGTTCCTCAGATCCAGTTTAAACGAACTCATTTACTAAGTTGTTAGTTATGATACGACAATAGCACAGTACATATTGCTTATTGCTGAAAAGCGAATGTGGTGAAAATTTCGAAATCAAACAGCATATAATACGTAGTAGCCTTAGCATTTCTGCCACTAATTAGCGTACTAGATAGTCGAATTTAGCTTTAGTTGCTTCCACTTTAAACATAAAAATATTTGTTTATGCTTTCACGTTACTTTCGAAAGACAACGCCGTACAGTCCCGAGCTATCTTCGATTTTCTTTTTCTTTTTTAACCAAAAAGAGAAAGCTAGACTTGTGTGTTTTCAGTTGCATTAGAAATACAGTGGCATTTCTTTCTTCTTCTTAAAGAACAAACTAAAATATCCTATCAAATTGATTTTTTTCAATTTCTAGTAGTTAGATTTACACTTTCAATTCATAAAAATTAATTATGATTTCATACCTTCAGATTTGCAAGATGTGTAAGAAGTTTAGTACGCGAGCAAAGAAGCTCACCATTTTGAAATTTGAGCGTTTGAACACTTGAGTGATATCAAAACTTTCTGTAATATTTAGGTTACCAGGCTCAAAAACATAGTAGCTGTGTATATTATTGGCCCAATTGCCCACCAACAACAAGTTCTTTGACTGAAAATAGTTACACGAGTAAACCGTCTAATTGTGGCAGTCCGCGGTTGAGCTGAACAACAACAAGAAAAAAAACCCGTAAAAGAAATGGAAAGGAAGCAAAAACAACTTCAAAGGGTCCAGCTTAGATATCACGTTCTATTATAAAGCGTGGATTATCACATACATTTGTATCTCCTTTTCATCTGAATAATATCTTGGTTACTCAGATGGCTTCCTGGACCAATGCTTCCACCATTTTTAGATACAATGGTTCGCTGCCATGGCAACTTCGCAAAAGCATTCTTTTTGTAATGCATGATTGAATGATAATCGTATGGACTGCCCATACTGTCGATAATATTGCGACTGTACTTGTCAAAGTTGCTCTTCTTGCCTGCAAAGGAATAAAAAAAAAAGAAGAAAATCGAGAGTCAAAGAAAAAAAGGGATACAATTTTCACCAATTTGAACAATGAATAAAAAGAACGTTCTGCTTTATTTCTAATTCTTCAGTAGTTTAACATGCTAATTAAACACCTATAAAATATATTTTTAGGATTAAATATCAAGTCCTTCTATGTTTATGTAAGTTAAAATCATACTAAAGACGTCATCTTTTTCTCAATTTTGACTGTAAATGTTTCTTATATATAAATGTTTTGTAAAAGTGGAACCTAAAACCACCATGATATTAAAAATATTGTTGTTTTTTGGGGTGGAAGGGTAAGTTAATTGATTAAGAAATTCACTATCTCTTTAAATAACAATAATGATAAAAATAATAACATTTTCAAACCTTTTGGATTTTTTTCAATGAAACAGAAAAAAATAATAAATGTTTTCATCAAACCATCTAAGATCGTTCTCCAACATAATTGCTTAGGTCGATCTTCATTTACTTATTTCATTTAAACAATTTCAAGAATTTTAGAGACTAACCAGCCCTTATTTTGTCTACAATACATATATAACAGAAAAGCCAAATTGCAACTTCACCTTTCAGCTCGCGTTTCATAATTTCTTTTGTCACATTTAAGCGATGTGAATAGAGTTTCGAAGTCCTTTACTTTCTTAGATAAGAAAGGTAAGGGTGAAAATTCAAGGCGTATGAGATCTAGGTCATTGCATGGAACAAGGGATGATTGCTTAAGCATTTATAACGATCAGCTTTGTTTGTACACGATGATAGTAGAGTCATTTCGGCTGGGGATGTAAGTTCTATTACAGTTAATTTTTCGCCTTGTTGCAGAACGATATCAGGTACTTTACCAGAAAATAAATCTTTTTGTAATGGATATTCAAGGTATAAAGAATCAACAAATCTACAAAAGCCTTAACTTACTTTTAAATGTTCAATTAGAATAAACAATACAGAATCATGTCACCATGTATAACGATCTAATACCTTCTCATACCTGTTAAAAACTTGCATCTGGGTCTACAATCTGTTGCATGTTGAATATAAACCACTGTTGATGACTTTCCAATGACGAAGGTGGTAGTTGTTTGCTAAACTTAAAGCTACGTAACGGCAACAGAATCTACATATATTTTAGATAGTTTATCAATACCTTTTATCCAGATGGAGACGTTCCTATCAAATGCTTGATCAAGAGTAAAAGATATGGTCTTACACTATTCATTCACTATTCAATATGGTCTTACACTATTCATTTAAACCCTTAAATCTGTCCTAGATAGTGGTGACTGGTGACGTTTTATAGTGGAATCGCATATCTTTTGGAGTTTATGAATAGGTTGATCAGCATCAGCTAGTGTAATCATATCGTCTATTTCTTCTATTTTTATTCAAAGTCAAGTGAAATAACTTACGGGCATCAGCATTAGTGGAACTCTTTAAGATTCTTCAAACAGTTAATGTTTACATATGCTGAAAACTTTTTTAGGAGTTAAAGTTGATTCTCAGGTAAACCCAGATGGTTGATATTACCACCTTTCGCCTATTTAACCATTTTCTGTAGTATTGTTAAGTATCGCATCATCTACCTTTTGTTTAAACCATGTTTTTGTAAGATCGTATATCAAGAATGCCTATCGTAATTTCGAAAAAAAACATATTTCAGAATCTCCTGATGTTCTTCGATTTTTTATGTACTCAAATATCTGGTAGGATAATTTTGGAGCAGTCCAAACCAAAATTAAAATCTTTATCAACATATTAAAAACTATCGTCTACTTTGACAGGTGGAACTTTTTCACCGTTAATAGTTAAGTAAAGAGAATATTGACATTATATCTTAATGCTAAACAAATAAAACCTGTCTGCTCGACACAAAGGAATCGCTTCTTGTGAAAGGTTTGAACTTTTATGTAACTCAACTCCCAAGACTATCCCTGCAAAGGAAATAGTCTCGCGTGTTGAAACAGCATTAAAAGAAAATAAATGTAATAGGAATTGTGTTGATACCTTGCTATAGAGAAAGTGTGTTAGTAGTAGGTAGAGAGAATCTCTGACAGGGTGATGAGATTAAAAATAGATGTGGAGGGTACAATACTGAATGTGGTTACTGCATATGAAACACAGGTGGATTGCAAGCAGGAAGCTAAAGACAAGTTTTGGAGAGACGTGGACACAATATGCATAAGGATACCTTGAGGAGAGAGAAGCGTGATTGGAGCAGATAACAATGGACATGTTGGAGAAAGGAACAGAGGGGATAAGGAGGTGATGGGAAAATATGGCTTTGGAAGGAGAAACGAAGAAGGTTAGGTGTTAGTGGCAAAGAGAGCAGAAATGGCAATGTTATACACATAATTTAAGAGGAAAGAGGACCAGAGGAGCACCTATAAGATTGGAGGAAGAATTACAAACGTTGACTAGCTAGCTTTTAAAAGAAAGCACCTGAACGAAGTAACTGACTGCTATGTACTGGGAGGAGAGTGTGTTGCTGCACAGCGCATGCTGGTAGTATGCAAGCTAAGGATCAACAACAAGAGGAAAAGTAAAAGAACAGTTGAACCAAAGAAAAAGTGGTGGAAGTTGTGAGAAGCCTGTTGTAGGAGAAATTTAAACTGGAAGTTCCTAAAGTTGCTGAGTTCAAGCACAGATGTGCTTGTAAGTTGGTCTGAGCTTACTGAGAGGAATAGAGAAGCAGCCAAGATAGTCCTGGGTGTAACATTAAGCGGACAAAATCCGGACAAGGAAACATGGTGGTGGAATGATGCAGTACGGGAAACTATTCAAAACAAGAAGAGAGCGAAGAAGATGTTCGACAGAACAGGCTAAGAGGTTGACAAGAGGGCGTATGAGATTAGATGAAAGGAAACAAAGCAAGAGGTTTCTTCGGCAAAGGGGGAGGCTTATAGAGATCTTTATGACAAACTGCACAAAAGGAAGGCGAAAAGAAATATTCCGAATTGCAAAGCAATAGGACAAGCAACAAAAATATCCAGCATGTTGGAGTGATCAAAGATAAAAACGGAAGGCTTTTACAGGAAAAAGGATAGGTTTTAGAAAGATAAAAACGCTATTTTGAAGATCTTATGAAAACTGAGAACCTCAGGGAAGCCAGAAATGAGGAAGCACAAACGAGCTGAACGTCAAATCGGAAGAATATACAACGGTGAAGTCAAGAAGGCATTGAAGAAAATGAAAAATGGAAAGCCTGTGAGCCAAGACAAAATACCTATCAAAGCATGGAAGTGCCTCGGGGACTTAGATATAGAGATGCTCACGAAGCTTTTTAAAAGGATTCTGGAATGTGAGGAGATGAGAACGAATGGAGAATGAGTGTTTTAATCCCTGTTTACAAGAACAAATGAGATGCACAAGGCAACTACAGGAGCATCAAGTTAATGAGCCACACCATGAAGTTGTAGGGGAGGATTTTGGATGCAAGGCTCGGGCAAGAAGTAGATATCAGCTCTGTGTATTCTAAAGGAAAAAGAAAAAGAAAAGCGTACGGTAAGGTACCAGGGGAAAAATTATGGCATTGCATGAGAAAATCATGCAGTGCCATAATAAGTGAAGTAAAGGACATGTACAGGAACAGCGAGACAGCCATGTGAAGTGCTTCAGGAATGACTGACTTGTTTCAAGTCAGGGTTGGACTTCATCAGGGATCAGCCTTTAGCCCCTTTATATTCGCTATAGTCATGGACCGACTCATGGATGAAGCGCGGAGAGAAACGCCATGGATAATGCTGTTTGCCAACAACATTGTATTGTGCAGTAAAATAAGAAATGAGGCTGAAGAAAAACTGGAGAAATGGAGAGATGCCCTGGAGAAAATGGGAATGAAAGTAAGCAGAGCAAAAACAGAATACCTAATCTTGAATGGAAGAGAGGACGATAAGATAAGCATAAAGGGATCAGATGTAACTAAGGCAGAAGACTTTCAATACCTGGTATCAACTGTACAATGCAATGGGTGATGCAATATAGAAGTTAAGAAGAGAATACAAGCAGGTTAGGGTGGTAACAGGCGTACTATGTGACAGAAAGTGACCAAAAGTGAAGAGAAAAATATACAAGACCGCAGTGGTGCCAGCATTACTGTATGAGTCAGTAACGACAACAAAGAAATATGAAGCGGAGTTGGAGTTTGCAGAATTGAGAATGCTGAGGTGGACACTTGAAGTCATACGCCTGGATAAAATAAAAAATGAATACATTAGTGGTACAACACATGTCAGAAGATTGAGCGAGAAGCAAAGGGAGGCAAGACAGAGATGGTATGTGAATGTGATCAAAAGGGTAGAGAAATTTATCGGGGGAAGAATGTGACATGAACCTACTAGGGAAGAGGAAGAGAGGAAGACTAAGAAGACGCTACCTGAATGCAATAGACGGAGACATGAAGGGAGTGGGAATGAGAAGGGAAGACGCTGCCGACCGCACAAAATGGGGGCGTATGATCCGCTGTGGCCACCCGTAACAGGGTGCAGCCGAAAGATAAAGAGGAAGAAGAAGAAGATACCCGAAAAGAATCTACGCGAACATGGTGATTCATTGCCATCAAAAAGTGCACTAAAGCCTCCAGATATCTTGATTCTACTACAAGCACGTCTTTTCAACACATGCGTTCTATTCAACAATAACATACAGACAAAAGAGTGGTGTACCCATGGGAGTTCCAACATATGTGATTGCTGAAATATCAATGCAATTAAAGCCACAGCATTATCAATAGCAGACCAAAAGCCAACTGCTTGGGAAAGACGCGTTGATGGTGTTTTCGCAATTACTAAATAAGATCATATACAAGGTTTCTTTAAGCACACCAATTCTTCACTCAAACATCGTGTTCACCATAGAGGAAGAAGAGGAAAGACAATTGCCCTTTTTGATGTTCTACTGAAGAGAAAAACGGATTGCACAAGTATTATTACTATCTACATAAAAACATCCGAGTTCAGGTTGTCAAAGTGTCATCATCACTCTGTGTGAAAGGGCAAGAAGCATCATTTCAAAGCAGTACGGCCCCAGAAAAGAGGAAAGATAGCTTCAAAAGGTTCTTCTATGCAGTGTTACTATAGTAGGAATGTCAAGAGAGGATTACGAGAAACTAAGAGGCGTAATCGTGAAAAAGAAACAGAACCTATGAAAGAAATATGTTTTTCCTATGTCAAGAGCATCAGTGAACAGCTAAGACAAACTCTCCGGCAGCATAATATAAACTGTTTATTTTTCACAACAATGACTCTGAGGAAGATACTCTCAAATTAAAGAAACCAGTTCCACTTGAAGATAGAAACAATATAGTTTACAGACTACATTGTGAAGACTGTGCTCTCCTCTACACTAGAGAATCAAAGCGTTCTCCAGCTCAAAGAGGAAAGAGAGCCAGAGCTATCCAATAATGTGACACTAAGAGTCATGAAATTGTGGAACACTGCTGCAGAAAAGATCACACCTTTGACTAAAGATTCTGGATAAGGAACTAAATACTACAAGAAGAAAAATAAAGGAAAGCATCCATTTCTAGCAGTGTAGCAATCATCTCAACAGTTTATCATACACTCCTTCAGAAATATTGCTTCCAGCATGACAGAAAAGAAGTAGAACAAACACAAGATAGGTATGGCACCACTCCTCAAAACAACTCCATTTCTGTCACCAAGCACGTCAGCACTACCAAAGTACAAAATAGCTATAGCTACTAACTTTGGTAGCCTGACGATGGAAGACATATTCCTGGCAACGGAGCTCATATGCAGCTTATGACGCACGACATGGCAAATATCCTACATTAATAGAATGACGTAGTAGATATGTCTGTGTCTCGGTATGCTTAATTATTCCATAAATTTCTGAGCAGAAGCATATTTGTATAATTAAAGAGATGTAGTTATTAGATGAATTGAAATTGTGTTATTATTTTCTGATGGTAAAATAATAAACTTTGAGAAGAACAGGCCCCAATGAAATTGGACAAAAATTTCCTGGATCTTTAGTTCTTTCCTTTTTGGAAACTAACACATTCACTGCATTTCGCTAGCAAGCAGGGAGAACCTTTCGACAAAAACATTGTTGAATATTTTTCCATCATTTTTTTCTAAGAGGTGGATATACTAAGAAGGAAATGATGATAAGTGTAAGGTGATTGATGCAATATATCCAATGGCAAGAACAAATGGGGAAAGACTAGTAATGAAACAGGACGGAAAATAGAGTAAGAAAGAGAAGAACAATAACAACAATAAAGAAAATAGAAGGATTAGGAGGGTGAAAGCAAAATCAAAAGATGTAAGGTAGAGGGTAGCAAGAATAGCAAATGAGTTACATCGAAGGAGGATTAAACGAAAAGGAACAAGAAAGGTAATGAAGATCCTTGAAAAGTTAAAAGAAGTAGCCCAAGAATCAGAACCATCTGGTTGAAAAACAACTATTGAAGGATAAATAGAAATGACTGGAGGAGTTAAGATATTTGAAAGTAAAGTTGGAGAGAATCAAAGTAAAAATGAAAAATTAGCGTGTATTAGCATTTTTAGGGAGGATCAAAGACTACTTTACAGGCGTATTGAATCAAAACAAGAATGGAAAGGAAAACTTCCAGAAATACAGAAGTTTTTTGCAATTTTTGCTGGGTATATGGGAAATTGAAAATGTGACACCTTACAAGGAATGGATGAGCCGAATGGCGTAGAAGGTAAGGGAAAAGGTTACGCAGATGAATGAATTAGAAATTACTGAGAAAGGATTATATAAAATAGTAAGTAAGAGAAAGAACTGGTCGGCCCCTGGTATTGATGAAATACAAAACTACTGGTAAAAGAAGTTTATTAGTGCAAGGAAATCAGTGGCGAAATGTATAAATAAATAGATTCAAAGCCCGCAGGAAATGCCAAAATGGATGACTATCGGAAGGACAGTGCTATTACCAAAGACAATGAATTTTAATAATGAGAAAGAGTCTTGACTAGTAACATATTTGAACACCTGTTACAAAATACTTATGGGTAGGGTAGCCAAGTACAAGAAAGAGCATGCAATCTCAAATGGAATTTGGGACAAAAATCAGATGGGAACATACTCAGGAGTGTCTGGAACAGTGGATCAGTTGCTGATAGAGAAAAAAGCCATAATGGATGAAACAAGGGACAAGAAAAAGAACTTGGTAGTGGAATTCTATGACTGCCAGAAAATGTATGATTTGATTGACATGATTGGATGGAGAGAACTGGATGGATTGGAATATCGGAAAAAGTTTTAGAATTCCTGAAAGTAATAGCCAAAAGATGACGCACACCATTGAAAATTTTTGACAGTGGAAAGATAAAAGTAAGGAGATGGATAAACATCAAAGAGTTTTTACAAGGAGGCAAGTACTCACCAGTGGAATTTTGTCTGTCAGAGGTACTAATCGCGATGTTATTAGAGGAAGCAGATGGATATCGAATGGGAGCAC
>RDPX01000527.1:216237-241244 GCA_003991215.1 Morbakka virulenta | reverse complement strand
CAAGTGTAGTCTCTTTCATTACCCCTTGGTTTGAATTTTAAACAGGTGTTGTCCTGCCATTCTTTGATCGCCTTTTGTATAGCTCTTTCAGTAGGCCCCTTAATTCCAAGAGCATTCAAAATTTTGTTTCCTGCAACAAAACAAAACGTCTTATAAATTTTATAAAATTTTTGATCAAATTAAAAGAAATAAAATAATTGTCACATATTAGAAACGAGGATACATTAGCCGAAAATTTTTTGACATAATATTATTGAGCTGGAGACAGAAAGAGAAAAGGAAAATGAGTACAAAACATTCTTATTACGTTGCTAAAACGAAAGAAAGAGGTTTCCTCGTAATGTTAGTGCGAAAATACCCAAGTTTAATATGATGGTGAAAAATAATCTATTTTTTTAACTTTACCTACAAAATCCTATTCTACTGACGTTCAATCTATCTGTCTGTCTTTCTATCTGTCTTTCTATCTGTCTTTCTATCTGTCTTTCTCTGTCCCTCTCTTTTTATCTCTGTCTCTCTTGCTCTGTGTATCAATTTCTCTGTGTCTCTATCCCTTTTTTTCTCTTTTTGTCTCTGACTTTCTCTATCATTATTTCTCTCTCTCTTTCTCTCTTTCTCTCTCACACACAGACACAGACACAGACACAGACACATACAAAGAGACACCCAGAGACACCCAGAGACAAAAACAGACACACAAAGACATATCCAGACATACACAGTCACACACAGAGACACACAAACAAAAAATCATTCCCACTTTTGCAGCAAAAAGCGGATATCTTTATGCTGATTTTTTAAATAGATAAAACAAAAAAAACCCCGCTAATATGCACAATAGACAGTTAGTCTACTAACCATACATGGTAAATTGTTCGTTTAGTTCATGTGTCTAAATATCTCTAATCTTCATCAATGTTTAATTCACAGAGAGGTTGGGTCCGAAATACTAATTTTCAAAATGTTAAGATCTTTACTAATTTCCAATAATATTGGTATAAAATGTGAATGATTTCTTATTTTTTGTTCGTCCACTAAGCCAGAAATTGCCACATCCTTTCCCCAGGCCTCTCATTTTTAAGGTACTGAATACATATCTGGGCTCAATTTAAACCAGTTTTAAAAAAACCCTACACAATCACTAAATGAACAACTGATTGACTAAGGAAAGTTGTAATATATTATGTTGTATTTACTATATTCCAGTAAAACTAACGGTAATTAACTGAAATGACCATAATGTTAACAGTTTCCTACTGAAAACAATTACATTACTTAACTGTTGTCCTTTTAAATAGGTAAAACATCAATTTTCCAATTTCCTTTTTTAACTCTTTATATTTCATTTTCGTTTTATAGGGAAGTGTTCAGGTTGTTCATTGACTTACGGAAATAAACAAATTGGTCATTACTAGCAATTCCCTAACCTGGAGACAGGAGACGTGTTGTGTAAAGAAAGACATTCTACTTAAATTCTGCTATAATTTCATGATTATGGCTGATTAGAATCCAGAGCTGAATGTTTCCTACCAGCGACGTGCAAAGACATCGTCCTACAATTGTAAAAAATTGAAGATGGCTACTGTATCAGTAGCAAATACAAGTGAAAAAATAGGTTAGAGGCGGAAGCAGAGAAGGGAGAAGGAGAAAAAAAGGTTCTTCAAGCAAATAGCTACACCAAACGTCTGTCGTATAATGGTGAAAGGTCAAGAGATAGTGGATTGAATGGAGAAGCAGATGATGAATACCGTTTGCATTTAGAAGATAAAATAGAAGCATTCCATAGTACGAGAAATTGGAAATGGCCTTAAATTGTTTTACACAGGAAAAAATCTTGACGTAAATATCTTGAAGTGTCTTAAAGATTCATTGCTGGTAACATCTAAATGAAGAAAGGAAAAAGATAACTGGAAGTGAAAAGCGGTGAACAGAAGACTTCAATGGTCACTGCAGAGGTCAAAACAGCTCAGAGGAGAAACCATCAGGAAAAAGGGAATGAAATTCCATACTGTTTCTTGACACCAATTAATTTGCTTCGGAACAAGTGAAAGCCTCCAAACAGTGCATCAAGAGAAAAGAGGAAGTAAAGAGAGCCAAGGATAACGAGAACACTGCAAAACAGCCAAGAAAGAAACAAATAAACTCGACAAAAGATACAATTTTTGCTTTGTAACAGCTCCAGTAGGCGTTAGAAACGGATAAAAAGACCAACATTGTGTGCTTGTTGACTGGGGCGAAACCTAGGACAGGGAGGGACTTATTTGAAGAGCTTTATCAATGTATAAATGACAAAGGGGTACCAGATAAGTAAACCAGGGTTGTTAGACCTGTTTATGAGAGCTGAGTGACTGAAGTGAAATGTGCTGTTGGTACCACAGAAACACTCCCAATTATAATTGGATTGCATCAAGGTTCATTCCTGTTTGCCATTATTGTTAATTTATTGAATGGAGGCTGCAGAAAGGAAGCTTCGCGGCAAGAAGAACATAGGAATAAAGGTCTCAGAATCAAAGACTCATGTCATATGTGTGTCATGTGAATGACTTAACAAAATAGAAATATAAGTGTATAAGTGAGACAGTTACCCAAGGCAACAGAATTTAGTTACTACGAAGTAGTACACTAAAGCCTGATGGAGGTGTGGTAGTTGATGTAAATGTTAGGATTTGATATGGAACATTTAAACAAAAATATATGGCATACTTTGAGAAAGAGCAATACTATCAGGGGTAAAAATGAGATTAATAAAATGGTCATATACATAAACGTGTTTAAAACCAATACAGACAGTAATACAGACAGTAATACAGACAGACTGAAACATCAAGAGAATGGAAGTATTGATTGAAAGATTATGAAAGGAATGAGAACATTACAGAGAACATAGGAGAAATCAATAGAAGAAAACAGAGGAGGATTAATTTGTTTGAGAAACAAAACAATTGGAGCAATCTGGTAAGAAAAAGACAGAAGAGCAAAGCTTTGATGAATGGAATGAGATTTGAATACTTTAAAGCGATGACGAAGTATATACTTTGGACAGGATGGGGAAGGGTGGGATTGATGGAGAACAATTCCAGCGAAGACCCTGAAATAAAAGGAAAACGAGCTTTAAGATGATGTAGTTTGCTTTAAGTCTATCAGTTTATCTGAAGAAATCCCTTATCTAAAAATCAATAAAAGCTGTTCAGCTAAAGAAAAAAAGAAAAAAGTATGAGGAAGAATGTAAACTATGTTTCTAACTATATATTATGTTTTAAAAAATCTGGCTGAATTTTAGTCCTTTCAAATTCTTTAAGAAAATAGTGGTTATATATTAATAAACATATATATATGTATGTACGTATATATATATATGTATGAGTGGTTACACACCATCTAGTGATGGATGGGTGAAAAACCCACATTCAGCGCCCAACAACAAGCCAGGAAAGTTGAATGCAGGCACATGTACTGTAGCCACAAGTATGTATGTATGTAAGTATGTATGTAAGTATGTATAAATGACTGAGTTTTACATACGTGCACTAGAATGAATGACGTAAGGGATAATCCCATTAGGCCATTTGGTGCTTAAACTTTTTCTCATTCCAAAAGCACTGTTGTGTGCCTTTGCCAAACTTCCCGCTTTTGCTGCTCTAATTTCTTCCTTTGACATCAACATATCTCCTTCAAATAGATAGCCATTTCCAGAAACTGATAAAAAAAGAAACAAAATAATTGGATCTTATTGCAAAGTAGTTTTTTCATAAAAAATGAAGAAAGAAAATCTTATTACTACATTAAGTAATTTGCTGCAAATAAAGAAAAATGTTTGACACTACAGATCTTCATTTCAGTTCTAAAATTTGAAAATGTTTTATTTGAGAACAAAAAGCAAAAAGTTGGAAAAATGGGATACAAAACGTTGGGACAGAAGGGTGCAAAAATTTGGTTAGAGAACGGAGTCCTAAAAGTATCCTTTCAGGGGCCGATGGTAGTAGGCAAAACTTTCAAAAATTATATTAGGAAGTATTATATTAGGAATAAGGGACCTCAATATATATATTTATAATGGAGCGTAAAACCATTTGCCGAAATCTCAAGTGCCTAATGATGGTGATGCTGGTAGAGTGATATTGGTACCGATAATAATTTCTTTCAGTACTGGACTGGCATTCTCTCAGTATATTACAATTAACCAAAGTCTTGGTGTACGTTAGGAACGGTTATTTTTTTTAGAGCATTTTGTGTCGTAGGTTGTCGTAGGTGCTTAACGAAAAATTGTTTCTTTTTGTAAAGCAAAAAAACCCCCAAATCTTTCGATTACATTGTTTTTCAAGTTTCTATTTTATGTAAGAGAGGAAAGGACTCCACTAAGACTAAAGAAAGACACTAACATTCACAATGTTTTCCACTTAAACTGGAATCCTCCTTTCTGATCAAATAAAACCTGAAAATAAATGTCACCCTTCTGGCTCTACCTACGTTGATTTGAAACTGCTATGGCTCACTATTTGTATGCCATACGACGTTGGCATGGGTTTATATTCCATTGCATGTTTAATCATGTCTTGAAGCCAACTAAAAGCTGCTGCGTGATGCGTCATCAGTATATCTTATTGCCTCTAAATATGTTAATTTATTAGCAACAGAAAAATGTGAACTGAAACTGCTTTCAAGAAAATGATTTTAAGTCGTATTTTCTGTCTGTAAAAGAGGTCTGTTGCCTCCCAGTTGTATCTACATCATTTCCTACTTATTCATTTTCTTGTTTGTTTCTTCTGTTTCTTCTTTTTTATTGTATTTCCTTTTTAAGGTATATATTATTCACAGTCTTTTTACCACATCATCATCATCATCATCATCATCATCATCAGGTGCCGTCCTCAGGTCAAAGGGTTGGCGATCCCTGTCACAGCTCGTACAGTTTTTCTCCAGTCAACTCGGTTCTGTTACAATTTTAATAACAATAAATTATACACAAGAAATAATCCCTTCCCCCGTAAAATCTGCAAAGTTTCTTTCATAATCTACGTACCTGGTTTATCATCATCGGATGTATCGGCATGGAATGGAGAAGGCATATCAGCTCTTGGTGGAATCGCCCAAATTGCTGTTACTGCAACACTCAAAACGAGTGCTACAATGTAGCCAAGATATTTTATTGCACTCATTATGCTCGTCCTTGTTCTTCAACGACTTCACCTTTCTGATTACTTTCAAAAGAAATCCAACATTTTTAAAGCTGTAAGATAAACAATCACACCTTTTTCTCAGGATGCCCTTTTGATAAATACGGGTGTTTATTAAAATTCTTAAAGAGGAAAAACTGATGCAAGAAATCAATATAAAGTAGATCAATCTAGACAAGGGCTTTTACAATGTTTAGAATTATACATTTTAAATTCCCAGAGATATTTTTTCATTTTGTGATAAGGACAGCCAATGTTAATTACCAAATAGTGGGACTTTTGAGATTGTATATAATGCTTGAAAAAAAAGGTGTTTAAAACCTGTCATGATTGTTCTTTTTGTCATTACTTTATTATTATTATCATTATTATTATTATTACTATTATTACTATTATAAATATTACTATTATAAATATTACTATTTTTGCATAAAGATGGGGTTACAACTTATTCTATTATTTAAGAGTTCCACACAGTGACGTTTAATTTCAACTCACATTGCAGACCTAGTTTTATGACGTAGGGTTTTAAAAAATATTCTTGATCACCCCCTCAACACTTTGGAAAATAAACGGAGTCGTCCCTCTGCAAAATATCCTCTTCAATATGATTAAACATCTCATGTTAAAATTAACAACAAGCCAACATACTTTGTGTTAGACTCAAAACGAATACAAATATTTGCTAAAAAAACATCCTTTCCGATAAGCAAGGTCACTGATTATATCCTGAGTGTTAAAAGTTCATACAAGGTCAAATGATAGTTATTATGAAATCTCTCAGCCAGTCCTTGGTAATCGTAATCCTTGTGAAATTCGTTATGGTTTTGAGCTTGTTGAAGGGAATTTATTCTAACTGAACTTTCACTGGCAAGATGCCAATGATTCTGTGGTAAAGGCACTTGTCAGAATCCAGTTAGGTCCAAACATATTTTTCCCTTTTTTAAGAAGAAATTCTATTCCTCTTTTGTGCTTGTTCTATTCTATTATTCAAAAATCTAGCAAAGTAAATTAATTTTTTTGCTGCTCAAAAGATACTTGCCAATCCAATTAACTAAACCTCGAAGTGCAGACATTTGATGTTGTAGAGAAAACAAACACTCTAATTGATGCTGCCGAGGAAAATGTGATGGTTGCCAACCCTTTTCNCTTTATTATTATTATCATTATTATTATTATTACTATTATTACTATTATAAATATTACTATTATAAATATTACTATTTTTGCATAAAGATGGGGTTACAACTTATTCTATTATTTAAGAGTTCCACACAGTGACGTTTAATTTCAACTCACATTGCAGACCTAGTTTTATGACGTAGGGTTTTAAAAAATATTCTTGATCACCCCCTCAACACTTTGGAAAATAAACGGAGTCGTCCCTCTGCAAAATATCCTCTTCAATATGATTAAACATCTCATGTTAATATTAACAACAAGCCAACATACTTTGTGTTAGACTCAAAACGAATACAAATATTTGCTAAAAAAACATCCTTTCCGATAAGCAAGGTCACTGATTATATCCTGAGTGTTAAAAGTTCATACAAGGTCAAATGATAGTTATTATGAAATCTCTCAGCCAGTCCTTGGTAATCGTAATCCTTGTGAAATTCGTTATGGTTTTGAGCTTGTTGAAGGGAATTTATTCTAACTGAACTTTCACTGGCAAGATGCCAATGATTCTGTGGTAAAGGCACTTGTCAGAATCCAGTTAGGTCCAAACATATTTTTCCCTTTTTTAAGAAGAAATTCTATTCCTCTTTTGTGCTTGTTCTATTCTATTATTCAAAAATCTAGCAAAGTAAATTAATTTTTTTGCTGCTCAAAAGATACTTGCCAATCCAATTAACTAAACCTCGAAGTGCAGACATTTGATGTTGTAGAGAAAACAAACACTCTAATTGATGCTGCCGAGGAAAATGTGATGGTTGCCAACCCTTTTCCAATTCATGATGGAATTCTAACTCGCATTTCTACGACATGTCAGCTGGAAAATAACATACCAGCTGAGTCAGTGCGTTTTTCAAAGCAGTTGCCAATTGATAATGGTTGAAATACGTTTTTTGTCTTAATGTTATCCTGTCAGTCTTCTTTCATTGCCAAAAGATTGTGTAAGCTTTAAAGCACACTTGCAGATGAATGTTGGAGTAGATTAAATTATTGAAAAAGGACTTTGCTCGGAGATAGAGCAATAAAGAAAACTGATTACCGTGGTAATTAATGTGAACATATTTCTTAGAGTAGAAGAGCATTTCTAGATCCTTTCTTAAGTTAGTGCTGTTTACCATGTAAGTTCCTTGCAGTACTAAAACCGTAGCCAAACTACGATCCTCTTCTTAAAAACAGTCTTTGAAATTGATGGTTTCTCAACAATAAGTTAGTAAATACTTCAAAGTAAATGATAGTGTGAATGGCATAGAAGAAAGGTTTGTAGCCTTTGTCAGTTGGTACAACAAGACCTGGGTCTTTATTATTGAAATGAATTTAGAGACGTTATAACAGTAGGCCATATCATTAATTTCTTGTTGGGTACAATACTATGACAATGCAACGAATGGGTCTGGGAAATCTAACTGTGATCGGATCTATAATACGTTGGTCAACCCTTTCAGCCTGAATTCTCCTTGTGTTTCCTATTTCATTTACCTGCAAAGTCTTGTTCAAGGGCTGCCACCTTGTTTGGTATAGTTGAACCAGTGTACAATTACTTTCCCTACAGCCCTGAGCAATAGGAGAACCTGAAAGGAAAAATTTGAAATTCATTGCATGTTTCATCTAGTACAAGTTGCTCTGATAGCGTTGCCAGCGTGCGTCTGTTTGTGACTGACCTTCCAAGAATCAACCTTGCTGTAGAAAAATCTTTTTTTCAATCTGACCCCTAAACAAAAACAAAAGTCAACAGTTCTGCCAGATATGCTCTATTATTTTTTGGCATTTGGGTGAAAGTTCATATGGAAATTGATAAGCAGAGCTGAATAATTTAAGTCAGAAAATTTATCATCAAAGTGGAATTTTCCTATCTCCATGGTCCTTTCGTTGACTTCAAAGAGTTTCACCAGAAATTGTAATTGAGAGTTGCCACACCAATTCATCTCTTTCCAGAATTTTCAACAAAATGTCAAAAGTTACAGGACAGAAACTAAAGCACTGACAAAAATATTTTGAAGGAGAAAGTGTTTCTGGTTGTTCTAGAATCTGTTGCTAAAAATACGCTGATAGCAGCTACTTACGATCTTTATCTTTGTAAGTATCTGATGCTTAGAAAGGAAGTTGTACATAACACTTATTTCAAATAAGGCAATACTAATAGCATGAAAATCAAGATGATAAAAATAGAAAAAAATATTTTGCATTTGAAAAGGACACATAGTTAAACCTTTGGAGAGAGAGAGAGAGAGAGAGAGAGAGAGAGAGAGAGAGAGAGAGAGAGAGAGAGGTCTTGATTGTTGACTTCGAGGAATATTTTAACATTCATACCTTCGAGTACATCTATTTACTGGGTCAGCCGAGCGATGAGAAACACAAAAAATGTGCTTTTCTTATGAATTATGTAGCCAGTGGCTTGCAGTACAACTGTGAAAGATGATGATGACCGTGAAGGAAATAATGAACAGATAGTTTTCCTTAACCTGCAACGACTTGCAGATAAAAATATATAGAATGTACAGCAATAATTAAAAAAATATTTCTCTCATTACAAAGAAGAATATTTTACTGATTTTTTACCCTTATATTTCAAATATTTTAAAGCAGTTTATTATCTCAGTATTCCTTAATTTTTCAAAAACAACTTCGTTTGATAAAAGAAATTGTATACAGAGTTAAATGTATTTATTTAGAAAACTGATTTTTTTTTTCATCACTTAGAAATTAATTAATACAAAGTAAAAGGTTCGATTGTGAACAAGATCGCTCGCTTTATCACCTTTGATTCCAAAGTTAGTCAAGCTAGCATTTAGAGGATGGAAGCATCCTTTCCTATTAATGCGTTGTTATCGTTGTAAGTAAAATCAAGCGTTTATCAACATACTTCCATAAGATGGTTCCAAAATGAGTAGATTCTGGTATATATAGGTGCATTGAAATGCATGATAATACGAAGCATGCAAGCAATCTTTGACCATTATTTATAACGGGTCTAACCAACAGAACAAAATTTGAATGATGGGATAGATAAATATTCCAGTCTTGAGCAAACCAAGTTGGAGGTGGATACTGTTTAATTAAACATTAGTGATTTGAACTTTGATGTTTTAGACGATGTTGAGTTACACTGTTGGTGGATTGAACAAAAGAAAGTCGATATTGGTTAGCCACAGCCAGATTCTCTAGAGAAGAAAAATACATTAATGGGTCTTAACAAGATTAGAATGTGTTTTAAGTGACTTTGTAAACTAAACTGAAACTCCCATTCAGTGATAATGTTTCAACTGATTAGCAAGTCAATGGTAACGAGTCACCACTTTTCTTGATGTTCTGCTAATCTATCTGTCGCTGAGCATTTCATATCAATCCATGCTGTGATATTGTCCCACCACATAGCTCTTCATTTTCCTGTCTCTTTTTCAGTATGTTTTATCTAGCAATGTCATTATTCGATGTCATGAATTTTGCCTGAGTATATATCTAAAATACATTGATATTGTGACATTTGATTTGTACTACAAATTTACGAAGAAACGGTGGGCTTGTTTGTGTTCTAATACTTCAAACTTTTAGAAAATTAAGGATTTTAGAAAATAAAGAGAAAATTATGTCAAGGTGAGAAGTGATTGCGCCAGAAAATTTGTTTGCAAAAGATACAAACATTTTTCAGTTAAACAAAACACATCAAATCAGGATTTTCATTGATAACTGATATCAAAGGTGTTGCTGCTAGTGCAGCTTTATCAATAGTTTGAAGTGATACTCAACCTTCTCAGTTGCAAATTAATAGAATGAAACAAACATGATGTTTGATATTCTGAAGAAAATATATTAATGCAAAAAAAATATGTATGGCCGTGTTTGGTAATTATATTCAACATCATCAAAAAGTTAGTGATATCGAAGGAGCTATCATAAATATGTAACTTACCTTTGTAAATAATTGTTTGTTATCACATAAATTAACGGGCAATAATCAATGATTCAGAATAAGCATTTGATCCCTCGGATCAAACACTAGTGTAAGGTCATTCAGCGAAGGTCATTGAACGAGTTCAATACCATCTCTGTAACAGGAGCATTGTAGCTGGGGTGTGGCGGAGGAACACTAAAGTGCCAACGATACACCCAGGTTTAATCAAGAGCTAGTACCAAGGTCCAGCCTGGGAATGGTCTTGTACTGCCCCTGCTATGGGTTAAATGGCAACTCACTGTCTTGTGAGTGAGTCTCTCGACCAAAGACTAGGCACGCTGCCGAAAACTGTGCTGCCGTCAGGCCTTGCCAGCCGGGTTAGAAAATTGGCAAATTTAAAATGAAATGAATCTCGACCAGTTGAATAATACGGTTAGGGCGTCTGCCACTAAAAGCGACGCGCAGCGTCAGCCCCCGGATGCTGTGGGAAGTGGATAAGGGGTACCGCAAAGGTCCCGATTGCGGTTAAAGAAGTTAGGGAAGACCAGGAAGATGCGAGTGGGAACATGGAATGTAGGTAGTATGACAGGAAAGGGACGGGAATTGGCTGATGTCATGAAAAGGAGGAAGATTGATATAATGTGCGTACAAGAGACTAAATGGAAGGGTGACAGATTAAGGGAGATTGGTGAAGGATTCAAGCTGATTTACTTTGGGGTTGAAAAACGGAAGAATGGAGTAGGAATCGTTGTAAGCGAAGATATCAAAGTCAATGTGGTAGAGGTAAAAAGAGTAAGTGGTAGAGTAATATGTGTCAAGATTGCCACAGAAGAAGGAATGGTCAGCGTAGTAAGCGCATATGCTTCACAAAAGGGGTGCACGGATGATGAGAAGGAGGCCTTTTTGACAGAACTGGCGGATGTTGTGAGAGGCATACCGAGTGCAGAGAGAGTCATATTTGGAGCAGACCTCAATGGTCATGTGAGAAGAGATGGAACAGGGTTCAAAAGATACCACGGTGGACAGGGATATGGGGTCCAGAACGCAGAAGGAAGGAAGATTTTGGAAACGGCAGAGTCACTTGATCTGCTCCTTGCCAACACAGGGTTTCAGAAGAAAGAGGAACACAAGATAACCTATAGCAGTGGAGGGAACAGAAGCCAGATTGACTACCTCGTAGTCAGATATAGAAATCGAAAGGAGGTTAGTGATTGTAAGGTGATACCTGGAGAGCCTGTGGTGGGTCAGCACCGCCTAGTAGTTATGGACTTGAAGGTGCATAGGAAGAAGAAGAAGCAAGCACGGAGGTCAGGTAAATTAAAGGTATGGAATTTGAAGGATGCAACACCTGCGAAAATATTCAAGACGTCCGTACTACGAAGAAGGGAACAAGAAGGAGAAACGAGCAGAGGAGATGAGGAATGGAGGAAGATGAAAGCTATTCTCGTCCAGGAGGCCACTAGAGTATGCGGAAGGACAAAGAAAATGAAACCAACAGATCGAGATACGTGGTGGTGGACAGAAGTGAAGATTTCTATTAAGGAAAAGAAGGAGGCATATAAAACATTGAGACGAACCCAGACAGCTGACTCTGTCCAAGCCTACAAAACTTGCAAGAGAGAAGCGAAGAGAGCTGTTGCGCGAGCAAAAGTTAAGAGTTGTAGAGACTGGTACAGGGATTTGGAAACCGCGAAGGGATAAAAGAAAGTGTTCAGAGCTGCTAGAGCACGGAATAGAGCAAAAGGAGACATAGGTGACGTTAGTCTTATCAAGGACAAGGATGGCAAGACACTGTCTGATGACTCTGATATCAAGGGGAGATGGAAGGAATATTTTCATGGTCTACTCAATACAAAAAATGATAGAGAAGATATGGAAGAAGTACAAACTGTGGATGGTCCAGAACCGAAGTTCACTACAGAGGAAGTAAGAGATGCCATGAGAAAGATGAGAATAGGAAAAGCTGGAGGCCCAAGTGAGGTATCAATTGAAATGTTCAAAGCTCTTGGTGAGGAAGGGGTAGAATGGCTTACAGAGCTGTTCAACCTGCTTCAGAAGGAAGACAGCATCCCTGAGGACTGGTGTCAGAGTTGGCTCATACCAATATACAAATAGAAAGGCGACATCATGGAATGTAACAACTACAGAGGAATAAAATTGTTAGAACACGGAATGAAGATATACGAGAGATTCATTGACCAGAGATTGAGAAGCCAAGTAGAAATAGATCAGATGCAGTTTGGGTTTATGCCAGGTAAAGGGACAACAGATGCCATCTACATCATGAGACAAAAGCTGGAGAACGCGTTGGAAGGTAAAGAAACAACCCCTTCTGTTTTGTTGACCTGGAGAAGGCATACGATAGAGTAATGAGAGAAGTAGTATATTGGTGTTTGAGGAAGAGAGGAGTAACCGAGAAGATGATACGGACAGTCCAAAGCCTCTACCATAACTGCACTACATCTGTACAATGCGTTGGCGAAAGTACAGAGCCATTTGAGATAGGAGTTGGGCTCCACCAAGGTTCAGCCTTAAGCCCCTTCCTATTTGCGATGGTTATGGATACTGTCAGTGCAGTGGCACGAACCGGCATTCCTGAAGAAATACTGTACGCTGATGATCTCGTTATTACAGCCAAGAGCAAAGAAGAGCTGGAGCTAAGGGTTCAACTGTGGCAGGATGAATTGGAAAAGAAGGGACTGAAGGTAAACAGCAAGAAGACGGAAGTGGTGGTGGCAAGTAAAGCAAGACAAGTTGTGAGCATCAAGGACACAAAGAATGTTGAAATCAGCCAAGTGGGAAGATTTTGCTACCTCGGCTCAATTCTATCAGAGCAGGGTGGATGTCGGGAAGAAATAGACGCCAGGATTAGCAGAGCTTGGAGAAAGTGGAGAGATGTTAGCCGTGTAGTTTGCGACAGAAAGATGCCTCTGAAGCTAAAAACCAAGATCTACACAGCAGTCATACGACCTGTGTTACTGTATGGATTAGAGACAGCAGCGTTAAGAAAGGCAGAGGAAAGGGCCCTTGAAGAGACAGAAATGAAAATGTTGAGGTAGATATGTGGTATATCGCTTCTGGAACACCGGACCAACGACGACATTCGAAGGTTTGTCGGTGTGCCAAACATATCCAGGAAAACCAGGGAAGTAAGGTTAAAGTGGTATGGGCATGTAATGAGGAGGAACCAGGAGAACCCAATAAAGCAAGCATGGCAGCAGACAGTTCAGGGGAAAAGGAGCAGAGGCAGGCAGAAGCTGAGATGGAGAGATGTTGTAAGGGAAGACATGAGGCAAGTTGGAGCGAATCCGGATGACTGCAAGGAGCGCGGAAAGTGGCGCAGACTGTGTCGAGCGGCCGATCCGTCCTAGCAATGGAACAAGACCGCAGGAAGAAGAAGAAGAATACCATCTCTGTTACATGAGTCATACCCCCAATTAGTGTGATCTGAATTAAAATCGTCTCTGAACACAATTCGAGATGTTGGTGATGGGAGTTCCATAGGGTTGAGCTTCTCATTTGGGGACTTGTACACCTTGACAAGTATATACCCTTTGATGACAATTTGTACCCATTCTAGTGCATGGTTAAGAGGAGATGGTGTAGACTTCTCTGTTTGAATTTCCGAGCGGCAAAAGGTAGCAAGGCCATGGATTTCGCTTAGCGTGTAAACTAGAAGGGAATAATCTTTGAGCTTCAGTTTCTTGGGATTGTCACAAGGTGTCTCCTGTAGCATGACAACTAGTGGCTTGGGGGTTTCTAGCACAGATGATTTGAAGCTGGTTCTAGCCTTCGATGTTCAGTTGCAAGATGCTGACAGCAGCTCTGTCTCCTTGACAGGGCCCGTGCTGGGCCATAATGGTGCAGATGCTTTCTCAGTTTGAGACAGTTAGTTCGACAGCAGTAGTCTTAGCAGGGACACCACATGCTAGTCTGTGTCTTGTCCCTGTTAAGGATGTTTAATGTAGATGACATTTGCTTCTTAATTTGGACTACCTGAGGTATACAGAAAAGGTAGTTGGTGAACCAGTTCAGCTCAACACGACGAATACCACTTGTGAATAGTTTATTGAGTATGACATCATGATTTTTTTTGTCAAAGGCTTTGCTCAAATCCACAAACAATCCTCAAGTCAGTTTTAACTTATCACCTGCATTTCTTATATCGTTTACCAAAAGTTCGGCACCTAAACTTGTTGACCTGTTGGAGCGGTAGCCAAATTGATTTATATTTAGAAGATTTTCGCGCTCCAGATAATCGATTAATTGTCTGTGAACACCCTTTTCCATTAGTTTTGATAAACTTGGTAAAACAGAAATCGATTTGAAATTTTCAAAGTCAGTTGGGTTATCTGATTTGTATGTGTGTGTGTGTGTGTGTGTTTGTGTGTGTGTGAATTTGTGTGTTATTTTCCCACGTTTTCAAGAAGTCGGCATTTTACTTGTAGACAGTAATTGATTTATGATATGGCAAAGTGGGGTGACAATGTATTCTGTGGAGTCTTTCGGCATACCGGCCGATATTTCGTCTAGTCCCGTCATCTTTGTTATATTCACTTATTTAAAAAGTTTTATTATAAACATTTTAGATACGTAGTGGAACTTGAAAATACTTCTTGTGTGGTTAGGTATTTTTGCAGAGGGTTTCCACACAGTGCTCTTTATCCTAACTGCGCTACCTTTTACCTTTGAAACTGTCGCGGAGAAAAATTGACGGAATTTCTCAGCTCTGGTGTTATCCGACTTATTAACTGCGATATTGTTATTATCACTTTTGGAGGATAAAGAGTTTTCACACATTTCTAAAACTTCTTCGGATTTAACTGATTTTCCGTAATCAGGTATTTGTGGTACGAAGCTTTCGCCTTTCTTTGCATTTTATTACATTTTTGTTTTTGAGAGTTTTGCATCTATCCCAATCTCCTTAATCGTTTGTTTTTCTCGCTCTACGTAACAATTTTTCTCGATAGTCCATTTCTTTCTTAGTCTCCTCAGTGATCCATTCACACGGTTGACCTTTTGTTCTTTTACTAACAAATGGTGCATGTTGATCGAAATCTTCTTTACAATCACATTAAAGATTTTTTAGTGCAACCTCAATGGTTTGTGGTGTCATTACGGCAGCCAGTTTACATTTTGAAAGTCATTATTCATTTCAATCGGGTTGTCTCTACGATAGTCTACAGCTCACTATTGTTGTCAGAAACTTTTTATGATTGAGCTTTCTTACACAGCCAACCATATCGTGATTGCTTAATCTCGTTGCTATTTGACCACTATTTACTATATTAGCAGGGTTGTTAGTTGCACTGATATCAATTAGCACCCTTGTATCTTTGGTAACGCGAGTTGGCTCTTTTATAATTTGTGTGAATCCATTTTTCTTTAGTGTCTTGATTGTCTTATTGCTCTTTAAAAGTTGGTATTCAAATCACCCAAAAGAATTACTTCCATCTTTACCGCACAATAGCTTTTAATAGCTTCTGTAAAGCCATGATCAATTGCCATGATCAATTGTCATGATCGATTGTCATGATCGATTGTTATGATCAATTGTTAAACATTTTGATGTTTTCGGAGGTGAATAATGAGTAGATATGAGGAAACTGTTTGATTTGTTGATGATACTATCTTTGTCAATGATTTCTAAACCATGGATTTCTAAGTCTGTTCGTCTGATAAAGTTGAAGCTATTATGTACGTAGAGAGCAACTTCACTTCATATTTGGATAAAATACTGAACGAGGACCAAAGGAATGCCAACAGCCATGGGAAGCAAGCTACCAATGGAAGACAATACACGAATAGAAAAGAAGGAGAAAGAGGTTTGAGAAGCGTCAAAGAGTTGTACAATGAGACAAGAGTAAGAGTTGCATGGTATTTAGCAACAGCAACAAACGAACGGTTAGGGGAATGAATATGAGAATGAATAGAAAGCATTGAAATGGCAGGTTGAAACAATTTTGCAGATGTACAGTAAAGAGGGTAAATTTGGTAAAGGATTTGTTGAATGCAATAAAGAGTGATATGGCAACTGGAAGTTAATGTGGAGAAAACTCAAGAAAGAAAGAAAGGAGGAACAAAAGAAGTGCATTAAAAAAACTCGAGGAAAAGAAAATCTAAAGTGAAATAAAATAGGGGGATACAAAAGAGGACTATGCATAGTTGAAGTGCAACACAGACCCCAGGAAGATAGCAACTGTATTCGACATGCTGGAATAGATGGTGGAAACATGAACCTGCAAGAAAGTTGAATGAACTGTAAAAGTTATGGGTTATGTAGTGGTTATGTGGTGAAATAAGGAAGATGGTAAAACACTTGTTATAATGATGCAAATAGTTAGCAGCGTTAGAGTATACAAAGAGACATGATAATGCAATAAAGATATTGGCAGTCGAATGATGAAAAAAAGAAGGTCTATTTAAAGAAATGACGGTGCGATACAAGGATAAATAAGAAAAAGGCACGTGTTTGAGAACAATGGCAAAGAGACTCAAAACGAATACAAATAGTTGCTGAAAAAATATTTTTTCCGATAAGCAAGGTCACTGATTATATTCTGAGTGTTACAAGTTCTTACAAGGTCAATGATAGTTATTATGAAATCTCTCAGCCAGTCCTTGGTCATCGTAATCCTTGTAAAATTCGTTATGATTTTGAGCTTGTTGAAGGAAATTTATTCTAACAGTGCTACCAGATATGTTCTATTATTTCTTGGCATTTGGGTGAAAGTTCTCATGGAAATTGGTAAGCAGAGCTGAATAATTTAAGTGAGAAAATCTATCATCAAAGTGGAATTTTCCTATCTCCATGGTCCTGTTGGTGACCTCAAAGAGCTTCACCAGAAGTTGTACTGGAGAGTTGCCACACCAATTAGTCTCTTTCCAGAATTTTCCATAAAATGTCAAAAGTTACACGACAGAAACAAAAGCAGTGACAAAAATATTTTGAAGGAGAAAGTGCTTCTGGTTGTTCTAGAATCTGTTGCTAAAAATACGCTGATAGCAGCTACTTACAATCTTTATCTTTGTAAGTATCTGATGCTTAGAAAGGAAGTCGTACATAATGCTTATTTCAAATAAGGCAATACTAATAGCATGAAAATCAAGATGAGGATAAGGATAAGCGTGATTGTCTTGTGTTAAATATTACTGCTAGAGATGGTAAGACATGTAGTGTATATGCCCCTGACAGACTTCGTAAACAACTTGTGAACATACCACACACATTCGATTTCCTTCAAAACCTTGGACTAAAAACTTTTAAAATAACTGCAAATCAGTATTTTGTCTTCCAATTAGCTTAATCAAAGGAATAATTTGTATTGTTATATGGAGAATAAGATAATAGAAACGATCAAAATGTATATGACACATTAGGTTCAGGACTAACCGAAAGCATTAATCAGAAAGCATTAACATAACGTTTACAAGAGGACTTTGCAAACGTACAAACAGAGAAATCAGTTCCAATAATCTATAAAAATCATGAAATAGCTGTATTAAAAGCTGATATAGTTGTTGATAATGAATTCATTCTAGAACTCAAAGCAATTGCAACGAAACTATCACCAAAAGATGAGTTAGAAATCCAAAGATATATGAAAATACTAGACATTTCTGAAGGGATTTTAGTTAATTTTGGGAAGGATCTTGAATTTAAAATTTACAATTAATTATTATAGATGGATGAGCTATTTAATCAACACAAATATTTAATGAATGAAATCATAGATAATTACTTTGTTGCACATGATATTGCAAGGAAACATTTAGAACAATTAATTCATTGTTATATGCATTTTGATCCTCAAGTTACTTTTGACGAATTTTTCCATATAATTACCGATATTTTTGTTGTTTTGTTTGAAATTTCCTCATTAAAGAGTTAGAATCTATTACGTATAATAGAGATGGCAGATATAAACCAAATGATTATTGAATTGTACGAAAAGTTAGTTTTGAAACCAGCTAAAACTGAATCAAAACCTTGCAAAGTATCTCATAGGCAATATTTCATCTGGAGTTATGTAAAAGAAGGGATTTATCGAGATTTCTAATATTGAGAAACAGTATAATGCCATGACAGACAAACAATTAGAACACTTGAAGAATATTAAAAATTTTGAGCAAAAAGAAAAGCCAGCGAACTGCTGACTAATAATATTTAAATGTTCTTATCAATTTCAGCCACCCTTCAGAGTGGCTTCTTTCTTTGTTATTTTAGGAAACGTATGAATTATGCTTTATACGATTTTCTATAGTATATAATGCTTAAACATTAATAAACTGAAATCTCTTATTATTATATACGAATTATTTTACAGGATGTATCTACAGTCATATCATATATACACTATGTACATATATATATATATATATATATATATATATATATATATATATATATACTGTTATCACAGATGTCCTGTTCAAAAAAAAGAATACAGTTATTTGTTACTTAAAAATAGCTAAAAATCAGAAAGAAAACTAAAAGAGCCTCGATTGGCAGAAGAAACTAAAATATGCTGTTTCAGGCTCACTTCCAGAAATAGGGATGCAAAGCGACATTAATGAATAAAGGCTAAAACCGCCTCACGTAGAATTAAGTGTCAAGGAAGCCCCAGGCAATTGTAAGACGTCTTCTAGGATATTTCTGAAACTTCCTAGTCAGGTAATATTATGTTCTGCCCAATTCTTGTTTAAAAATTCTAAAATCATTCTTTTTTCTTAGATTGATGGAAAGCTCATTGAAAAAAATGGCTCCTTGATAGTATAAAGATTTTTTCGCTATTGCTAGTTTTATTTTCGGTATTTCAAGAATATTTCCGTTATTTCTGGTGTTAATGCCAGCTTGCCTCTAATTTTAGTATTCGTTGAATTCACTAAACACTTCATCAGAATAAAGATAGTTGTGGACAAATGCACATAACTTCTTATTGTTGGTTGATTCGATTTCAGGTATCTTCTCGCGATTTCCAATTATAATCTGTACCCGTGTTTCAAGTTGTGAGATTTGATTTTTGATGTATAGAGGAGTCGAACCATGTAATGACAAAGAACAGTATGTACGAATAGGGACGACAAGAGACTGGTAGATGGTTTTCGTAGTTTTGGAATCCATAAAGTTTTTCATTGTTCGTAAGAGATGGATTCTCGATGAAGCTTTCTTGATCATTTTCGATAGATGTTTGGGTCATACTAACTGAAGTAGGTAAAGTAAGTCCCAAGTACTTATATGATTCAGTGGTTGCAATAGGTGTGAAGTTATGTTGTAGATGTAAGGTGTCATCGTCCAGCTTTTTCATTTGTTGACTTGTCCCAAAAATCATTGCTTCCGTCTTCCCCTTTTTACAGTTGATAATAAGTTCGTTCTCTCTTAACCAATCTGTCAGCGTACTAAAGTCTTTTTGAAGGTGTTTCTCAATGAGACTTTTATCTTTATCAGCAAAATATATCACTGTATCGTTGGCGTGCATTAACATACTGCAAGACGACAGGATTTGGACGGCATCGTTAAAGTGTAGTAAAAACAGCAGAGGAGCCAGTATCGATCCTTGTGGTACGCCACAGAAGATTGAGTAGGGTTTTGATGTTGCATTTTGATAGGAAACCTACTGATTTCTCGCAAAGAGGTAACTGGTCACCCAGTTACGTTTGATTCCTGAGATACCATATGATGCAAATTTATTAATGATTAATCCGTGGTTAATCGTATTGAATGCTTTACTAAGATCAATAAATACTGCATCAGTAAACTGTCTGTCATTGCTCGTCGGATCTCATCAGTAAAGAATGAGATTCCATGCTCAGTTGAATGATAATGACGGAAAACGAATTGTCTATCTGATAACAAATTGATCTCCTCAAGATGGTCCATGAGTTGCTTGTGGACACACCTTTCAAAGATTTTGGATAGCGCAGGGAGGCGGCTGATTGGTCGATAATTATCGAAACGGTCAGATGCTCCTGACTTGAAAATTGGTGTTACACGTGCTAGTTTTAGTTCATTTGGAAACATTCCTGTTCATAGGGAGAAGTTAATTACATATGCAAAAGGTTTAGCAATCACATGAGCAGAGTCTCTTAGATAGCATGTCGGCAGATTGTCAAGTCCAGTTGCACATTTCCGTTTTAGTTCTTTGAGACAATTTAAAACATCTTGTTCTGAAACGTTTTGGAACCGGAAGGGTGGGGGATTGTCCAAAACGTTGACCCTTGTATCTCCAAATATAGTCTCTCAATGAAAAAGATTTTTCCTTCAGTTTTGTAAGAATTGATGAGAAAAACTTACAGAATTCCTCACTGATTGAACTTTTGTGGCTGACGAGCTTCTCTCCAACTTTGAAGGGTTTTGTCGTTGCTGTACTGGTTGAAGGTTTAACAGGAAATTTTTCTTTGAAAGTTTTTTATAGAGAATCAGGCTTTTTTCGGTTTTCTCCATTAAATATAAGTCATAGCGCAACAATTATCGCTGGTTTGAGTGATCAAAATTTAACATCCTGCACTCTTAAAATTAATTCAACCAAGTACGAACCTGAAACAATCTGATACCGAGATTACTCTAAATATAACGTAAACCCAATTAACAGAGAACTATTGAATGCCAATTGGGATCAAGTATACAGTGAAAAAACAGCTCATTCGACTTATACATATTTAAAAGTCATTCTTTAAAACACTATTGATCGTTATGCTCCTTTAATTCAAAAAACTGTGAAGGGAAAACCATCAAATTGATTAACTTACGAATTGAAACACCACATGAATACCCGTCACAAACTTTTGTGAAAAGCACAAAAGTCAAAACGTGAATGTGACTGGTACGCTTACCGCAGAAAGAGAAATTTCGTCAATAGTGAGTTGAATTGATCAAAAGGCTCTTACTTTCGAACAAAGTTTAATGGATTGTTTGTCAAAATAACGTCTATTATCGTGGAAGAAATTTCACTGACACGAGATGGATCTTTTATCAATTGAATGAACCCATTTGTCTCAAAAATGTCTTTTACTTCTCTATGGTCATTAGTGTTTAAATAAATGCAATTAAGATCTCCCATGACAATTGTCTCTTTTCTTTCCTTATTAATTTTATCGATCTTTTTATGGAGAATCTGTGTAAAACTTTTTGGTAAGTGTTTTAAAGAGTCGGGGGGTTTGTATATGACACAGAAAATAACTAATTTACTCAAGTTTGGAAAAATTTCAATCCAAATTCCTTCAATTTCTGGATCTTCCAAATCCTCTCTAATGTTATAAATTATATTGTTTCGTATATAGGCTCCAACTCCACCTCCAGGTCCGTTTTTTCTGCAATGTTTAATAAAGTGGTACCCCAGAATACGGAAGTCTGCTACCGGTAGAGTCTGTCACAAAGAGTTCTCTGAGAGAAAAAATGTCGACTTTCTTACACTGAATAAGAATTTCTCGAATTTCTTCATATTTACCCTGTAAACCACGAATGTTCTGATGGAAATATTTTGATCCTTTTCTGGAACAAAAGTTTTTTATTTCTTGCATCGTAGTTGGCCCAGGACATGGATGAATATCTCCTGATATAAGTAAAAGCATAAACAAACTCAGTGGCATTCGTTCATAAAGCTTCTCTTTTGGAGTAAAACTCCATAACGATCCATAAACAAAGGAAAAATTTACCAGTCAATAATTTTTCACTACTTCAAACTCTAATTCAAAATTAAGTATACCTCCAGAGATAAAAGCTTCCTTTTTAACAGAAAGCACAAACAAGACCAATAACAGAAATCTTGACATGACTGCTCTCTCTGCTACTATCTTGAATCGATACTTAATATTTAATAACAAATCTCGAAAACAAATCTCGATCGCACGATTAATATTCATGAAAAACTACTTTGAAGATATCACTTCATGTAGAACTTGGTTTCCTTAATGCAAATATGATACTAAGTACAGCAACGATTTTTAAGTTGAAATGATGTCGATGAAAGTAGAATAAATCAAACTCTTTTTAAAAGTACTGATATACTATTAAACTGGATAGTAACTTTTGAAATAACCATCGGATATTTTTTTAGAATCCTGAAAAACAAGTTTCTACATCGGAGCAAGCGAAATAACGTCTGTTCGTCACGCTAGGTGGCTTTTTTTCAATTTCTTAACAATTTCATAAATTGATGGATTATTATACATTAATGGTATTTTGTGATCAATTTCCCATAGGTTACCATGATTTTCCCATGTCATTCCAGGTTTGAAAGTTAGCTCTAAATGTTCTTTGAAATGCTTTAAAGTTCAACCTAGAAAGTGTTCAACGTTTGTTGTTGTAGGTAATTTCAATGATTGTTGGATTAGGCAGTTATTTTCTATTTAGTAATTTTATACGTCGCTAAAGCCCTTTTCGGGTGACACCAAGACAGACAGACTATCGCTCGGCTGGAACTGAAATATGGAGGTGTAAAAGACGCAAGAAAAACAGGTCTTCTTTGTTTGTATTCTTTGACTCTGATTGTGCCATTTGCGCTAATTTAATATTAAAAAACTACAAATTTATTACATTGCTGCTTTTTTGACTCCAACCAATGCTTCATGTTTTTAGATATCAGTTATAAGTGCTCTGGAAATCAATTACGTATTTGATTTACTGTACAGCTGCTCTAACCACTGATAACAGACTACTCATGACAAAATTGATAGAATATGTCTATGAAATACCCAAGGCATAATTGTTGATAGCAGGATCCTTTCTAAGAGGTTTAGTGAATAATACCTTCCTCATGTGTAAGATAGTTAAGTTTAAAAGAAAATTGTGAAATCATAAACTATAATGCTTATGGCAATTTAGCACAGGAAGAAAGAAAACGCTGTTAGACTCAATCAAGTCGTTTCCCTACAAAAGAGTGCTCTTCATTTTTTACGGCCATGAAAGTGTTTCCTCATTTGTTGAAGTGATTTCCTTGCTACCTCTCAAATTCCTTAAAAAATCTACTGTCTGCCTCTTCTCTTTATTCTTCTCCTTACACCAAGCATCATTTTCTGCTCCATACCTTTAGCTCTTATACCACGACAAAATTATGACAACCTCTTTTGCTTATTATTGCTTCCAATTATATGTCCGGCTTTACTTCCTATATTTTTGTACTTTTAACTACTCATAAAATTTTAAATAGATTTGTCAAGCTCTATAATTCTAATAATATTATTTTTCCCTTTCAGCCTTCAGGAGAATCAAGCTTTTACTATGAGCATTTAACTGTTAAAATCATGGCTTTTACACTTTGACTTTTGTTAATGTTTTAATTTCTTGGTCCTACATAATTTTAGGTTAGGCATAGGGTTTTCTTAAGTACTATTCCCAAGAACTTTATTTTGCTGGTAAAGGTCCGATCTGGAACGATTCTTGCTTCAGGAAATTAAAAGGAATTTTCGACCATGACTTTTGTCTGTGAAAGTGACACGAGATGAAAACTGAATATTGCTAACAATTGAGGAAGATGTTTTGAAGAGGTGGAAGGAGTATTTTCAAGGATTGTTAAATTAGGAAAACCCAAGAGAACATAGAACGATCGAACCAGACCGGAAGCAGGAGATTATAAATAGGATTGAAAATAAAGAAATAAAAGACGCCATGAAGAAAATGAAGAACGGAGAAGCAGTCTGACCATATAATATCCCAAGAGAAGCTTGAGGGTGCTTGAGAGAACTAGGTTTGAAGCTACAAACACAGCTATTCAGTAAAATACATGATGCAGAAGAGATGCCGGAGAAGTGGAGGAAGAGTGTCTTGGTACCGGTATATAAGAGAAAAGCTGATGCTCGAGAGTGTGGGAACTACAGGGGAATCAAACTGATGTGCCACACCCTGACGTTTTGGGAGAAAGTGATGGACTATAGACTAAGGTCAGAAGTCGAAATCAGCAGATAAAAGTTCGGTTTTGTGCCAGGACGCAGTACCACAGATGCACTGTTTTCTTTACGAATCCGGCACAAGGAACATCGAGAGCACCAACAACAACTACACAACACATTTATCGATCTAGAGAAGGCATATAACTGAGTACCCAGAGTGGAAAAATGGTATTGTATGAGGCTGTCAGGAATCACAGAAAAGTATATGAGACTGGTTCAAGATATTCACAAGAACAGTGTGACCAGTGTTTAAAGTGGTACAGGAAGAACAGATTACTTCAAAGTGAAGGTGGGACTGCACCAGGACTCGCCTTTAAGCCTTTTCCTATTTGCAGTGGTAATGTATTGACTCATAGATAACACAAGAAGAGATGCTTCTCAAAATACGATGTTTGCAGACGATATTGTACTGTGTAGTGAGAAAAGAAAAGAAGTTAAACTACAGTTGGAGAGGTGGTGTTATGCCTTGGAGAGGCGAGGAATGAAAGTAAGCCGGACAAAAACAGAGTACCTTGCTTTGAACTGAAGTCAGAACAATAGAATACAGCTGGGAGGGGAAATCCCTAAAGTGAGCAAATTTAAGTACCTGGGGTCAACTCTACAAGCAAACGGAAACTGTGATTGAGAAGTAAAGGGGTGAATGCAGGATGGTAGGAATAGTTGATGGAAGGTAAAAAGGGGTACTTTAGGAAAATATCACCACGGCTGAAAGGGGAAGTTTACAAGACGGCAGTGCGCCCAGCTCTATTATATGGTCTGGAAACTGTTGCTAATGCCCTAAGACAAGAAGCGGAGCTAGAAGTGGCTAAAATGCCCATGATGAGGTGGTCGCTAGGTGTTACTCCACCAGACAGAATTCCTAACGATCACATACGAGAAAC
>RDPX01000527.1:200016-213691 GCA_003991215.1 Morbakka virulenta | reverse complement strand
CATGCGACTTACACTCACACCTCTTTCCACCAAATTAGCTCGAATTTTGTTGATGGAACTCATTGGTGACCTCGTAACTATCCTTTTCATCAGGTGGTCATCTCTTACAGTGGTTTTTCTTGGCCTTCCACTCCGATGTAAGTCTTTGTAGCAGCCATACTGCTGATACTTTTTAACTGCTTGGTGGACTGCAGTTTTGCTGACTTTCAATTTCGTTGAAATATTCCTTTCAGATAGTCCTTCTCCATGCAGAGCAACAATTTGACCTCTTTGAACTTCACTGAGGGACTTTTTTCGTCCCATTTCTGTAGCAATAAGAAGTATAAAAAGTGAAAAAAATTTCAAAGTAAAATCGAATCAGATGTCCGCAGTGTTAAAGAAGAATGTGTAATGAGCGACCAGAGCGCAAACAATGAGTATGATGCAATCTCAACAGTAGGATGATGCAATACGATCTCATACCGAGAAATCTACGTATTTCCATGAGTGGTCTTAAACTTTTGGTAGTGACTGTACTTCGTCAGTACAATTTACTGTGTAGCCTCTTTTGAACTTTCTTTGACATTTGCTTATCAAAACAAAGTCTCCTGGAGAGAATTTCGGAGCAGATATAGTTTTGACGTCTCCATAAAGATTTTCCCAAGCTTTCTGAGGATTTTCGACAGCCTCATTTTGATTAACCTGTAGTAGCTTGTGTTAGAGTTTTGAATCAAATCAGGAAGAATATCAATCCATCGTTTTGTGTCGTTGGCTGTGAAATACTTATACATCCGATCTTTTAGCGTCCTGTTAAATCGTTCAACAATTTGAACCTTCACAGTATTTTACGTCTCAAACTATTCAATGTCATATTCCTTAAATAAAGCTTGTGTCTTCTTATTGATAAATTCAGAGCCATGCTCTGTTTGAAGTAATTAAGGCTTTATATCTTTATAGATTGTTTTGAATGCTTCAGTTATGAAATCACCAGTTTTTCATTTGATTTGGATTGCCCATGCAAATTTTGAAAGTACATCGATTACTGTCATTATGTAATTATATCCATCATTTTGTAAAGCTAATGACCTCATAGCTACTAAGTCTGCTTGATGTTGATGATCAAGTTAGTGCACTATTACACGGCCAGTTGGAAACTTTTGTATAGCGGGGGTTTGTGTAACGTGTACACAGGTTGTTCTTGGAGATATCATTTTACTGTTTTCATAGATAGTTCAGATCTGCGAAAAAGCTGATCAATTCCAATATAACCAGTTTTGGGATGATAATACAAATCATCTAAAAGTTTGCATTGTTTGCCTGTTAACGTAGTAATTATAACATTAAAATAGATTATTAATTTCAATTAAAAAAATGATACGTTATAGTGATAATAAATATCTTTACATATACTATATCATCGAGAGCTGAACAAAGGATATTTGAGAATAAATTTTTAACATGTGAGCATATTTTTTCGTTAGAAGAATTAGTTATTAGAAACATAATTTTAAATGATCTCTCAACGGAATCACTTCCAAATATTATAAAGGAATCTATTGAACTGCTTCGTCAACAAATCAAAGACCCTAATAAATTATCTTTAAGTGAAAAAACTACTAGATTAAATTATTCAATTTCATTTTTACTAAAAAGCTTCCAGATAAGAAATCCTTTGAAAATACTTCGCCAACAATATAAGGAATTTAAATCTGAACTTTTACGAAGACGTCAGGAGGAGAAGATGGAGAGAAGAAGAATTAAAGATGCAGAAGATGAAGCCGAGAGAAATCGTTTGGAGGCTGAGGAAGATTGCTAGATTACCTAATGGAATATGAACAAGACAGGTATAACGCTATGTTAGATGGATTGTTATTTAAATATATCCATAGATTATAATATTTAGAATAACTTATCTAAAATAATTGTTTGTTCTTTAGTAATTCCAATACCCAACATTCGTTTTCAACCAATTATTCCTTGTACAATTTTACGATCAATTCTTTCTCTAAAATTTTTAGGTTTTATCTTCTTCAAGCTGTCTAACATAACATCATCACATTTATGCTTTGCAGGTAATGCTTTATCTTTAGAAAATTTCTCAGCATCTCTAAAACATAGATCGTGCCTTAATGCTATTCATATAATCTTGACTTGTTAACACTGATAAATTCTATGCATTACTCATTATTATAATTAACTTAGATTTAATCTAATCTTTAATAATAATGTAACAACGCCCAAACATATACAAACTAATTCCGAAGAAATATTTAAAAGATGATTATTACAATCCTAATAAAGATGTAATTCAACATCCTAGTAGAAGTTTGATTTTTGATCCCTCTAGAAGCTTTAAAACATCAACTTTAATTTGGTTTATTAATGCATTTAAAAATTTTCATAAGATTTATATGCTAAAAAACTTTCAGAACCTTTATATGAATGGTTGATTGATGAATAGACTAAAAAATCTGAAAAATTAGATCAAGTATTAATAGAATATTCAAATTCAGTTGATGATATTGTTCAAGTTGATTCAATCGATGATTCGATTCAAAATCTTATTATCTTTGATGACTTAATAACGGAAAAGAACCCTATCAGAGTTTCAGAAGTATTCATTAGATCGAGAAAACAAAATTGTACATTATACTTGTTAAGTCAAAGATATCATGCTATTCCATCCGATGTTACAATGAATTCAACTCATTTTATGTTTATGAATGGGATTTCAGGGAGAGAATTGATTAATATATCTGTTGATTAAAGCGGTTTAGTAAATTCTGAAACATTTAAAGTGATATATAGAAAAGCAATTAAAGATGGAGGTTTTTTGACACTGTTACTACTGATGCTAAGAAACGTTTTCTGAAGAATTTCTACGAATCTATTAACTAAACTTCAACACTTCCCTAACTTTCTCTCTCTCTGCTTTATATTATTCTTAAAATATAATAATTTTTATAATTACATCAAATTTAAAGTGTTCACAAATTACATCAATTACTAGCTGATATTTGTATGATTTGTTAGTTCCTATTATAGAATAAAAAGCATTAATATTATACAAAATTGTATCTTTCATTGTCATTATTTTAATAGTAACATCCGGTGGTGTTTTACCATTTAAAGTATGCCAAATATAAACTAAGTGTTTTCGTTGATTATATGCACAAACCTTGTAAATTGATTCCTTCGAAGAATCATTTAATTTCTCATGAATTGATTGTATTTCATTTGAATTTGGTTGATTCTTCTCTTGACAAAGTAAACGGTTAAATAACTCTCCATAGTAATATTTGCGTTTATATCGTTGTGTAAACTTATGACTTCCTTTCAGAAAATAGTATAGGACATACTTCTTCATTACTGTCTGTTTCAGATTCTTCAATTTTCCTTACGAAGTTTTTGAAAATTTTGAATGTCTTTCATATCTATAGATTAATCTAACGTTTAAATAATAATGCCTAGAAAGATTGATTTTGAATTGAAAGCTAGATCACAATCGGTGAGAAGAGACTTAAATAAACGGAATGCTATTGTAGATGCAATCCATCAAGGAAGAATAGTTAAAGCTGAGCTATTGAGTAAAACTGAATTAGTATCAAGAAATCCTATTCAACAAGCATTGGTTACTCAACAAGTTGAAAAGCAGATTGTTAAAAAACCTAAAGATAAGAAAAAACGAGATGAAGTAAATCAAAATATAGTTACTCGATTACAAGCTATTGCTGATAAACCTTTTCCAGCTACTAATCTGGAAATTCTTGAAGACATTAGAGATTTGCTAAAATTACAACATACACCACGAATTGATGCACCAATTGGCTTACCTACACCTGAAAAAGTTGAAGCTATTGAAGGTACTGAAGCTAAAAGTGGAGATGTTTATGACCCTGACATAGGTATTGACTATGATAAGTTACCATCAACATATATGAAACTAAAAGATGCGTTAAGAGATGCAAGATCAAAACTTGATTTGCTTACTATATATGAAGATGTTACTCAGGATATTAAAAGTCAAAAGGGAAGACTTGGTATAAGAAGGGATCCGAATGATAAACATAGAGAAAAGTATGATGAAATGAAAAAGTATGCAGGTGAACTTCAAAAGATGATGCTAAGTTACGATGGCTGACAGTGAAGAAAATGCAAGTCACGATGCTATACCTGTAGTCGACTATATTTAAAAATCCATTTTGAAGAAATGCAGATAATTGAGGAGAAAATGACGACCAGTGTTGGCTGACGTTACAATAAAGGTTCTTGGCGTTACGATGAAGATTCTTGACGTTACGATGAAGGAGGTGAACTTAGAAATCGTTTGAATCTTTAATCTTCGGTGAAAGGGCGAGGCAATGAAAATATAAAGGAGGGTAATTATCACTCAAAACGGACGGAAGTTTTCCCTCTTGGGGCCAATACAAAATATGGAAGCTTCCTATAGAACTAATAGAATTGACAGATACGATGCAGGAGGGAATTTCCGACAGCTAAGTTACGATAAGATAGTAAAAGGTAAAGGAATAATGACAACTTTAACCGACTTACAGGAAAGACTTAAATTGGTAACTGGTTCAATTGAATCAGGAAATGGAAACAAAGCTCTTAAGAATGAATTAGCGGATATTCTACATTACGTAAATAAGAATAATAAAGTAAATAAGACTGTCTATAGAAACTTAATGAATCTAATTAATTAATAGTAATGAACTCGATTGCCTTAAAGACTGCTAATACTCAAACAACAGAATATCATAGACTTCGATTAAACTTAACTAGTGATTTAAAATTAGATAATAATTTAATCTCACTTTCACACTGTTCTATCTATTATACCTGGAAGAATTTTAAAGCTGAATATGGTAATGAACAACCATTCTATAAACATATTCCAACAGATGCAGGTATTGATATATTCATTCCAGATAGGTCATATTCGATTAAAGATCTAAACAATTATATTCATCACATAATGACCATAAACAAACATGATAATAATGATGGTACTTTTGAAATTAACTTTTATGCCAATCCAGTTTATAATAGAGTTACTTTAACTTTGTCTGCAGACTTCATAGTTTCTTTAAAGGCTGGAATTCGGGAAACTTTAGGATTTGATTCAAGTCAAATTAACACTACTAATACTGAAGTAAATGGAAATTTAGTTCCTAAAATAGAACGAGTTGACACAGTGCTTGTTCACCGCAATTTAGTTGACAATCGTGTTACGCATGATTCAAGTATTTTGTATTCTTTTGTTCCAAATGCTTCATTTGGGGGTCTGCTTTCAAATAGTCCTAATTATCCTCAAAACAAATATTATAGGAATGCAAGTTTTAATTAAAAGAAAAGAACTAGATGTTGAAGATTGTATTTTGGTAGAATTATAAATAATGGATAAGAAATAATCCAATATAGCTGTAATAATGCGGCAAACAGTATACGTTCCGAGTCATAGATATATAACACAAGATAGAGAATTTGAATATGTTGGAAATATTAGAATCTTTCTCGCAAGTTGTTAAACTTAACGAAGGCACAATAAATTCACTTTAACCAATAATAATCAAATACGAAGATGTTCAAACTCAAAATGAAGTAATTAACTGGTTAAGTAACTTAAATAAAACTATTAAAAATAAAAGTAACGTTATAAATGTTCACTGACTAGCAGATTCAATCAGATTACAAATTTCAGTCACAAGGCATGCAGCTCAGGCAGCCATGATTTCAGAAGGTGAGGGGCACCTTACAACTACAACAACATAAGAATCGAAAAAAACCCTAAACAAACAAACACAGGGAGATAAAACACCAGCTACACCCTAAACAAAAACAAAGTAAAGTTCCCAGTACAAATGCAACAACAAAACTTCATTGTCTTCAGGAAATGATATTTTTGATGATGCGATGAATTTTGTAAAAGACCCAGTTACAAGTAAAGCAGCTAAAGATATTGCTGTGGAAACTGTTAAATGTTTTGGTAATACAGCAGGGAAGAAGGTTGGTGAGAAGGCTGCTGATAAGTTAGTCAATAAAGTGTTTGGTGATAAGAAGACAGTGGTAAATAAACCAATTGAAGAAGTCGAATTAAAACCTAAAACTGTTTCAAAAGTAACGTCTAAATCTTCTAGGCAACTACTAAATGAAATTTATGGTAATGGTCTGTTTAGGGGGAAGGGTTTGAGACGTAAATAGAAATCTACAACAATAATAATAAGGGATAGTTATGAAATTCATTCGCTCTTTACGTTCGTGTTTATGATTCAGTTCTTCAACCTGGATCTAATCGAGTAAAGTTTACATGTCACACTCTGGTTAATAAACTAATTGACTATTCTAATGGCTTCATTCTGTTTGAAGGCTACATTTCTTCTACAACTGGGACTGCTCTTGTAGACAATAACATTGTATCAATTCAAAATGGTACTAACAGCATCTTTTCAGATGTAAAGATATCGTTTAACAATAATGCAGTTGAACATAACAGGAGACCAGATATTAGTACAACTTGGCTTAATATGTTAGAATATTCTCCAGACTATGCAAAATCTAATGCTATGCGTTGGGCATTCGTTAAAGATAAAGCGCTTGAGGGTGATGGAAATGATGCTACTTCAACGCTGAGAGCTAAAATTGGAGGTGCAGACTTAGCACATGTAACAGCTGCAGGTGGAGGAAAGCCTGCTAGATTTTAAGTTCGCTATGTCGCTCCACTGAAGTATATTTCTCAATTTTGTAGACGATTGACATTTCCAATGATTAATCAGCTTGTAGAAATAGAAGTAGAATTGAATAAAAATAATCGTGTTATCTTTCGAAACTAAGCTCAAGCTTCAAAACTAACAATGACTAGCGCACAACTAATTGTCACTGAGGCTGTATTGCCAACTGTTGAAAATGCAACCCTTATGAAAGCAATTACATCAGGTAACTTTATGAAGATTATTGAATGGGATGAAACAGATTCTATTCTCACAAACACTGATGTTACTGCAGACAGTCAATTCCAGGTGTTGCTTGGAACAAATCTTGTTGGTGTACGAAAGCTTATGTTTATGGTGCATTAACATGTAGACAGTCAATTACATGTACAAACTGGAAGTAACTTTTCAGTCAGGAACTTTAATGTTGAAATTGATTCTAAGGATATATATATATATAATATGAATGTTGCAACAGATCAAGAAGCATATGAAATTGTAGCTGAGAACTTCAATTCCAAGGCAAAGACGTGAACACTGGATCTCTACTGTCTTACACTGATTGGCTTGACTTATCTAGATTATTTGTTGTTAACCTTAGCCGATAGGAAATTTTTGAAAGTGGTCCTAATGTTTTACAAACGATAAGATTACGTGGAACTACTAGTACTGACAGAAAAATACTAGTTGTGCTTGTGAAGAATAAGAATACCCGGTTGGACTTCGTAAACCCTCAGAACACTAAGGCAATCTAACTATCTTGTAATAAGAATGACTGAATACAAAAGCGTTCATTTTATGTTAAGCGATAATTAGCTTACTAAAGTTCGAAGTGCAATTAGGAATGAAACTGATACAGTGATTCAAGTAGGTACGAAACACATTGCTGAAGGAAATGGTAATGTGACATTAAATTTAACTGACACACAAGTCAGTAAGATCAAAAAGTTGACTGGTAACAAACAAGTTAAATTAAATTTAAGTATGACACAGCTGAAGTCAGTAGGAAAATCTGGAAGGAAGGAAATGAGTCCTAGTCACTTAGAAGCTAAATATAGAAAAGGATAATGATCCATTTGAAGAAGGTGCAGTTACAATTCGTAAGAGGAGTAAACGGACAGATATTTCTAATAAAGTAAAGGAAGCTGAAGTCAGTGGGGAAAGTTGAGAAGAAGGAAATGAGTCCTAGTGACTTAGAAGCTAAATATAGAAAGGATAATGATCCATTTGAAGAAGGTGCAGTTACAATTCGTAAGAGGAGTAAACGGAAAGATATTTCTTATAAACTAAAGGAAGCTGAAGTCAGTGGAAAAAGTTGAGAAGAAGGAAATGAGTCCTAGTGAGTTAGAAGCTAAATATAGAAAGGATAATGATCCATTTGAAGAAGGTGCAGTTACAATTCGTAAGAGGAGTAAACGGAAAGATATTTCTAATAAAGTAAAGGAAGCTGAAGTCAGTGGGGAAAGTTGAGAAGAAGGAAATGAGTCCTAGTGAGTTAGAAGCTAAATATAGAAAGGATAATGATCCATTTGAAGAAGGTGCAGTTACAATTCGTAAGAGGAGTAAACGGAAAGATATTTCTAATAAAGTAAAGGAAGCTGAAGTCAGTGGGGAAAGTTGAGAAGAAGGAAATGAGTCCTAGTGAGTTAGAAGCTAAATATAGAAAGGATAATGATCCATTTGAAGAAGGTGCAGTTACAATTCGTAAGAGGAGTAAACGGAAAGATATTTCTAATAAAGTAAAGGAAGCTGAAGTCAGTGGGGAAAGTTGAGAAGAAGGAAATGAGTCCTAGTGAGTTAGAAGCTAAATATAGAAAGGATAATGATCCATTTGAAGAAGGTGCAGTTACAATTCGTAAGAGGAGTAAACGGAAAGATATTTCTAATAAAGTAAAGGAAGCTGAAGTCAGTGGGGAAAGTTGAGAAGAAGGAAATGAGTCCTAGTGAGTTAGAAGCTAAATATAGAAAGGATAATGATCCATTTGAAGAAGGTGCAGTTACAATTCGTAAGAGGAGTAAACGGAAAGATATTTCTAATAAAGTAAAGGAAGCTGAAGTCAGTGGGGAAAGTTGAGAAGAAGGAAATGAGTCCTAGTGAGTTAGAAGCTAAATATAGAAAGGATAATGATCCATTTGAAGAAGGTGCAGTTACAATTCGTAAGAGGAGTAAACGGAAAGATATTTCTAATAAAGTAAAGGAAGCTGAAGTCAGTGGGGAAAGTTGAGAAGAAGGAAATGAGTCCTAGTGAGTTAGAAGCTAAATATAGAAAGGATAATGATCCATTTGAAGAAGGTGCAGTTACAATTCGTAAGAGGAGTAAACGGAAAGATATTTCTAATAAAGTAAAGGAAGCTGAAGTCAGTGGGGAAAGTTGAGAAGAAGGAAATGAGTCCTAGTGAGTTAGAAGCTAAATATAGAAAGGATAATGATCCATTTGAAGAAGGTGCAGTTACAATTCGTAAGAGGAGTAAACGGAAAGATATTTCTAATAAAGTAAAGGAAGCTGAAGTCAGTGGGGAAAGTTGAGAAGAAGGAAATGAGTCCTAGTGAGTTAGAAGCTAAATATAGAAAGGATAATGATCCATTTGAAGAAGGTGCAGTTACAATTCGTAAGAGGAGTAAACGGAAAGATATTTCTAATAAAGTAAAGGAAGCTGAAGTCAGTGGGGAAAGTTGAGAAGAAGGAAATGAGTCCTAGTGAGTTAGAAGCTAAATATAGAAAGGATAATGATCCATTTGAAGAAGGTGCAGTTACAATTCGTAAGAGGAGTAAACGGAAAGATATTTCTAATAAAGTAAAGGAAGCTGAAGTCAGTGGGGAAAGTTGAGAAGAAGGAAATGAGTCCTAGTGAGTTAGAAGCTAAATATAGAAAGGATAATGATCCATTTGAAGAAGGTGCAGTTACAATTCGTAAGAGGAGTAAACGGAAAGATATTTCTAATAAAGTAAAGGAAGCTGAAGTCAGTGGGGAAAGTTGAGAAGAAGGAAATGAGTCCTAGTGAGTTAGAAGCTAAATATAGAAAGGATAATGATCCATTTGAAGAAGGTGCAGTTACAATTCGTAAGAGGAGTAAACGGAAAGATATTTCTAATAAAGTAAAGGAAGCTGAAGTCAGTGGGGAAAGTTGAGAAGAAGGAAATGAGTCCTAGTGAGTTAGAAGCTAAATATAGAAAGGATAATGATCCATTTGAAGAAGGTGCAGTTACAATTCGTAAGAGGAGTAAACGGAAAGATATTTCTAATAAAGTAAAGGAAGCTGAAGTCAGTGGGGAAAGTTGAGAAGAAGGAAATGAGTCCTAGTGAGTTAGAAGCTAAATATAGAAAGGATAATGATCCATTTGAAGAAGGTGCAGTTACAATTCGTAAGAGGAGTAAACGGAAAGATATTTCTAATAAAGTAAAGGAAGCTGAAGTCAGTGGGGAAAGTTGAGAAGAAGGAAATGAGTCCTAGTGAGTTAGAAGCTAAATATAGAAAGGATAATGATCCATTTGAAGAAGGTGCAGTTACAATTCGTAAGAGGAGTAAACGGAAAGATATTTCTAATAAAGTAAAGGAAGCTGAAGTCAGTGGGGAAAGTTGAGAAGAAGGAAATGAGTCCTAGTGAGTTAGAAGCTAAATATAGAAAGGATAATGATCCATTTGAAGAAGGTGCAGTTACAATTCGTAAGAGGAGTAAACGGAAAGATATTTCTAATAAAGTAAAGGAAGCTGAAGTCAGTGGGGAAAGTTGAGAAGAAGGAAATGAGTCCTAGTGAGTTAGAAGCTAAATATAGAAAGGATAATGATCCATTTGAAGAAGGTGCAGTTACAATTCGTAAGAGGAGTAAACGGAAAGATATTTCTAATAAAGTAAAGGAAGCTGAAGTCAGTGGGGAAAGTTGAGAAGAAGGAAATGAGTCCTAGTGAGTTAGAAGCTAAATATAGAAAGGATAATGATCCATTTGAAGAAGGTGCAGTTACAATTCGTAAGAGGAGTAAACGGAAAGATATTTCTAATAAAGTAAAGGAAGCTGAAGTCAGTGGGGAAAGTTGAGAAGAAGGAAATGAGTCCTAGTGAGTTAGAAGCTAAATATAGAAAGGATAATGATCCATTTGAAGAAGGTGCAGTTACAATTCGTAAGAGGAGTAAACGGAAAGATATTTCTAATAAAGTAAAGGAAGCTGAAGTCAGTGGGGAAAGTTGAGAAGAAGGAAATGAGTCCTAGTGAGTTAGAAGCTAAATATAGAAAGGATAATGATCCATTTGAAGAAGGTGCAGTTACAATTCGTAAGAGGAGTAAACGGAAAGATATTTCTAATAAAGTAAAGGAAGCTGAAATCAGTGGAAAAAGTTGAGAAGAAGGAAATGAGTCCTAGTGAGTTAGAAGCTAAATATAGAAAGGATAATGATCCATTTGAAGAAGGTGCAGTTACAATTCGTAAGAGGAGTAAACGGAAAGATATTTCTAATAAAGTAAAGGAAGCTGAAGTCAGTGGAAAAGTTGAGAAGAAGGAAATGAGTCCTAGTGAGTTAGAAGCTAAATATAGAAAGGATAATGATCCATTTGAAGAAGGTGCAGTTACAATTCGTAAGAGGTGTAAACGGAAAGATATTTCTAATAAAGTAAAGGAAGTTAGTCTTGCATAAACACCTACTGTAAGAGCAAAAATTAATACTGAAATTGTGAAGCTTATGAGTTTACTTGATATTGATGAAAGCAAGGTTCAGTCTGGAGAAGGTATTAGTGCTATTTTCAAACTAGAGTTGCCATTCGTTAAGAAGGTGTTACCAAAAGTTTTAGGAACACTTGGCTTAGCAGGAGCTGCAAGGAATATTCAGGGTACTGCAAGTAAAGCTGTTTAGGGCAAAAGTATTCGTCGTACAGGAGGAAAAATTATGATAGGTAGAAATGATTTAGAAAAATTAATGGAACTGGGTAATGCTTGTGAATGTCATAAAATTGTAAAACCTAGATTTGTAACTAAGATGAATGAGAGTATCAAGAAGCAACACGGAGGATTTTTAGCAACTCTTCTTGCATCAGTTGCAGGTTCACTTTTACCTTCATTGCTTGGATCTGGTATTAAGCGTGCTGAAGGCTTAGCTAGAGCAGGTTCTAAAAATATAGATTGACGTTCTAAAGGATCAAGCAACTTTGATATTGACAATTATTTTGGTAAGAGAGTTGCCTTATCAAAAGATAAGTTAGAAAGAAAAATCAAACAAGGTGAAATTTATGTAGTAAACTAAGATGACTCTGATAAAGCTGGAACTTACTGGGTTGCGATTAAGAATGTCAATGGTTGTTCTCGTTGCTTTGATAGTTATGGTATGACACTTACTGATGAAATCATAATTTTTGCTAATGAAAACAAATTTGAGATAATTTGGAATACTTACAGAATACAAGAATTTGAGAGCACATTGTGTGGTGTGTAATGTCTTGACGTTTTGGAGAGTGTTTCTGGTTACGAAAGCTATAATGATTAGTTACGAAATTATAGTCCTAATGACTTTAGGGTAAATGATAACATAGTGATGAAAAGATTAAATCAAAACTAATTATAATAATGTACAAAGCATACTGTGTCAAGTGTCGTTCAAAACATTCATGGAAAGTCATCCTAAACTTGTCAAAGCTAGGAATAATCGAGTTGCTCCAACAGAAAACTGTTCTATATGTGGTACAAATATGTTTAGGTTTAGGAAAATCTGACTTACAAAATGGAAATGGACTTTTAAGGAAAGCTGCTCTGATTGCCCGGAGGTAAAGTACCTGGGTTAGGATCTATTCCTATCATTGGTGCACTATTCTAAAATTAATCTAATATATTAAAAATTAAACAATCACCTGTAATTACAAACTTTAATGATCATATTAAACAAGTCACGCAACTTCTAAAGGACAACTATAATGTTCGTGTAACCTTAGATGATGAGGGAAATATAGTTGTTGAAAAGCACAAAACCAATAGTAATCCTAAACTATTACTTTCTCAGATGTATTGCAAGGCGTTTCCAGGGTTTACAAGTGTATACAAACACTTTTTCTAGGAAACTTCTTAGCAATTATTTTTACATTCCTTTATACATACAATTCTTACTTTGTTCTATTTGTTATTACTTTGTAAGCCGCCTTGTGCGGCTTCTTTCTTTATCGAAAATTATACACAGCGACCAAAGTGAGCTTCTTAACATTTATTTAGTAACTGTACAGAAAATATTTAGTGCTTGTATACAAATTCTTAACAATTCCTTAACAATTACTTTGCATTCCTTTGCATTCTACAAGCAACTCTTGCTATTACTTTTGGCAGGGGCGAAGTGACTACTGTTTAGTAATATTTAGTAGTATTTGGTCATTGCATTGACAGTAGAATGTATATGTTTAGTACGTGTTTAGCAACTGATAAGAAAGTATCTAGTACTTCAATAAACTTACTTTGTATTCCTTATGTAACGATAAAGTAATGTTTACACATACGTTTGATAGGGGCAAATTGGAGGTGTAATTGAATTAAGTTGATGGTGTGGAAGTAATCGAATTAAATTGATGGTGACGGTGTAATTGGATTAAGTTGATGGTGTAGATGTAATGGATTAAGCTGATGGTGCAGGTGTAATCAGATTAAACTGATGGTGCGGGTGCAATCAGATTAAACTGATGGTTTGGGTGCAATCTGATTAAGCTGATGGTGCAATTGTAATCGGATTAAGTTGATAGTGCGGGTATAATCGGATTAAGCTGATAGTAATGGTGTAATAGGATTAAGCTGATAGTGCGGGTATAATCGGATTAAGCTGATGGTGCGGGTATAATCGGATTAAGCTGATACTGCGGGTATAATCGGATTAAGCTGATGGTGCAGGTGTAATCAAATTAAGCTGATGGTGCGGGTGTAATCGGATTAAGCTGATGGTAGAGGTGCAATCGGATTAAGCTGATGGTGCGGGTGTAATCGGATTAAGTTGATAGTGCGGGTATAATCGGATTAAGCTGAT
>RDPX01000527.1:159330-178544 GCA_003991215.1 Morbakka virulenta | reverse complement strand
ACTTTTAGCATTTCTGTACATTGCCTGAACAACCTTAATCAGCCATTCACTTACTCCTAGTTTACGTAAAGCCCACCAAACAACTTCTCTTGGCACTCTGTCAAAGGCTTTGTCCAAATCCACAAAGGCAAAGTACAGCTTCTTGTTCTTCCCAAAGTACTTCTCTTGCATTTGTCTAAGGATAAAAATGGCATCAATAGTTCCTCGTCCAGGCATAAAACCAAATTGCATGTCATCGATGTTTATTTCACTTCTAATTTGTTTTTGTTTTTCCTTGTGCAAATTTAGATCTTTGAGAGACTTCACTCTTTCCTCTGAAGGAAGGCTGGCAAGTACTTCTCTGCTTGACGAAGTAAATTTAGTCAATTTAAAATCCCACTTTTTCAGTAGGTTTTGCATCATTTTTGTTATCAAACCCTCATAGAAAATTATCTACATAACAATTTGAACCAACAGCTTTGACAGTATCTGCTGAGAAAAGGTGTTTCTTGTCCTTTGCCATCTGCTTTAGTGCAAATCCACATATAGTTGGACAGGAAGTGGCACCAATTATATGCACCAGCACCTGGTGGACTGTCAGTTCTAAGGACTGATCACCATCTGGCCACCACAAATAACATAGGGCTCCTCTATCTTCATGTTTCACAAATACCTGATGAAACATTCTTTTTATATTAGTGGCAATTCTCCCGATTTTAAATCTCAGGAGTACACCTGATAACCTGCTAGTGTTCTCTGGTCCTTTAATCAGCGTATCATTAAGTGAAACTCCACTGTTTTTTTCTGTGCAGTCAAACACTATTCTAGGTTCGTTAGGTTTTCTAGGATGGAAAACTGCATGATGAGGAAGGTACCAAATGGGTTTAAGCTTCTGTAGCTGGAATAAGATGAGCTGATCCTTCTTCCTCATACACTTTCAATACATGACATTACTGTTCTTTCAGCTCTTTGTTGTTTACTAACCTTTTTAAAAAATAAAACAACCGCTTTCTAGCTACTGGAAGGCTATCTGGCAAACTTGCTGATTCTCTAAAATGCAAAGCAATCTGGTAATGCCCATTCATGAGCTTTGTTGAATCTTTCATTTTCTTTTAGTCTTTACAATTTGTACCATTGTCGACCATCTAAAGGGGCAATTTCTAATTTAGTTTCACCACCAACCAGCCTCCTTTTGCCATTTGTTGTCTCCATCTCATACCTTAAAAGGTATTTCCTTAAGATTCAAAGTCTTTGTTAATTTCTTTAAGCGTAATGTAGTATCAGATCTACTGCCTAAAAAGGCATAGGTAGTGTGCTCATTATTTCCATCTTTATCACGTACTCTTACTGGCATTACCTTAAAGCAAACCCTGGACCTATCTGACTTCACAGCACCCACCACTGCAGGCATCTGACTAGAAGGTAGGGACCCCTGATTCTTCTCCGTTCTATCTTCTGAATTTTGTACCTTTACAACCGAAGATGACACCTTGGAGCCTCAGAGCTGTTTTTTACTTTCTCCTTTGCGAAGCAAGCTGTGGTGTTTCCCATAACAACCAGAGACCCTGCATTGAAAGTTTCTTTTACAATCTTTAAGTAGTGGCTGTCATCCAGACATGATCTACAAAGTTTAAATTTTGGAACATCTTGAGATCTTTCCTCAGGATTCCCCTCCCTGAATTCTTGACATTTCCAGATGTCATTTGGACCCTTACACTTGGGACAAGGGGGGGGGGACTTCCTTGTATTTTCTGGTTCAGCAGAATTCATCGAAGTGGTCACCTTACCATTTACTGTTTCTTAATTTACGTTGGGATGGTTGGCAAAGGTCTTTTCTGTCTTTCCCAATGCCTTTAGATCGTCACCATAGGTGTTGTTTAGCCTTGTACCTATCATATGCACAAATTCTAAAAGGTCTGTAAACTTAACATAGCCATTTGTGAGTATTAAGTCCCCTGCTCTTTCTGTCCATTTTCTTTTAAAAGAGTCACTAGGCAATCTTTGCATCATCATTTTAATGGTTTCTTCATTGTCTAGCTTATTGCAATACAGTGGTCCCATCGAGTGCAAGGCCTTCCATACATCTTCTAATACCCATAAACAGCTAAAAAAACTAGTAGCATCTATTGACCGTAGCTTTAAATCTCTCAAGCGATTCATTTGGGCCTCAGCCACCATATGGGGACGTCCAAAATTTTCGAATAAAATTTGTCAAGCCTTTGGATACCCTTCATGTGGTGTTAAACTGACAAAGCTGTGACTGGGTTCCTTCGCTTTGCCAGTACACTGTGCCAAAAGCCTAGTTAGCCCATGAATATTGCCTATTACTTATGTCTATGTTACTGCAAAAGTTTGTGACAAATTCAATATAATCTTTTAAGTTGCTATAAAATTTCAACAATTGGACCTTTGGCAAAGATGGCCCTTGCCTGATAGTATCAGCTATGATACGTAAGGGGCCTAATGGATCCGTAGAGTACTCTGGTGCACCGTTTTGTCTTGATTTGCTAGGACCATCCAATGTATGCATCAGATGTAACCCTTGGGATGTGGCTATAGATTCATCTCCTGCCCCATTAACGACAGTAGGGCATGATATAAGTGGCTGACTGCCGACTGAACAGATGGGCTGAGATGATGTAGTGGGTAGACTGTACGCATTAAAAACAAAAAAATTGTAAGGTGTAAGACCTTGTGAGTTAGGGTTATCATGAATCAAAGGTTCTACCTTATGTGACATCCAACAATCTGCCCAATTATGATTATGTTGTGAGATGTGCATTGAATCCATTGCCTGTGTAACTGGTCCATGCGCAGAGCTATAAACAGCTATGGATGAATCATCATAATTATTGACAGATCGGAGAATAGATTCCTCCCTCGTACTAGGCCCAGTAACATTCTCATCAACATGCTCATCAACACCTTCTATGATAAAGCATTCCTCTGCTATACGCAGCTCAGTCTTTGCTTCAAGGAATTCAACCTGTCTCTTAACCTCGGCCTCCTTTTCTCTTAGTTACTCCTCCAATACCTGCTTCTATTCCAGTGCCTGCAGTTTTAACTTTGCGGCAACAAGCCGTTTTCTGGCCTTTATACTGCTTCTATTGCTTGAACGTGAGATACTGGTTGAATAGCTGGTATCAGACCTTTTTGATGGACAATGAGACTTGTTCTGAGTTTGCCCCTGGATATAAATCTGTAGATTCAACCACTTATCACGTTCTGGATTGTAATTTGATATAGCATCCTTACGTCTAACCCCATTTTCTTCAACTACCAAATACTCCACATGGGACGACATAAACCTCTTAACTGATACATCATAAACCTTGAATTTACCTATGAGACTTTCCGTATTAACTACTTGATTTAACGCTTCCTCTACTGCCTTTTGCCTTCTGTGTAAGTCACTTAGATGGTCTGCTCTACTTCTTTTTAAATGGCCTAGAGCCAGTTGTTCACAACCTATATTTACTTCATTCTGAGACATTCTTAGAGTGCTGAGTCAAGAGAATGGAGTGTAATGTAAGAATCGTCTTACATGAAACTTTGTGTACACCCTAGATACACTACAAAAAACTTAAAGAGATGAAGATGCAATGACAATGCAATACTTAAATTTAAAACTGTGGCATGACCATAAAATGCCCTAGATAGTACACTGTCCAGTTGATTTTATTCTAAAGGAATACAAATATAACAAGTTAGTTACTATATGACTAACTATATGACGGTACAGCATGTAAAATTCCAATCGATTGACTAACAAAATAACCATGAAATAAATTCAAAAATAAATCAAAATAACAAACAACATATCTCTTGAGTTCTTTAACCAAACCAAGCACATCCACTTACTTTCTAACTTGAATTAAGTACAAGATTTTGATTAGTTTTATAATCCTAAAAAACGTGCTGGAATGCAGCTTAAGGATTGGAATTTAGAAACTGTGACATCAAAACGTGGGTTGGAATTTTCTCACAACTGACACGAACCCCACGCGAGTTGAAACGCAAAATTAAAATTAGAATGTCATGGGAGTAAGTCAAACACAGGTGGAGCAGGATGCCCACAGTACTTGGATTCTGAGTAACAAGAGTTCCAGAGACCATCCAAGGTGGCTTATTCTAGCATTTCAAAGAAACAAAAGGAATAATCTGGAAACCAACGGTGCTATTTTTGACCATGTCAGTTTAACAAATGCATATGTAGAATTAAGTGATATTAGGTATCCAGTGATTGATTATCATCTCCATTTCAATAAAATGCAATATAGTCGAATGTTCAAAGAAGTTTCAGAAATTTGAGAAAAATATTATGGTATGGATAAACTAATCTCAAATGGGTCCATGAATGCATCTAATTATAAAAGCTTGTATACACTGTATGTATTTGATGTTAGCCATCAACCTGATGCTTTTAATATAGCACAACTAATACAACAATAAAATAAAACAAAGAAATATGAAAGTGATAGAACTGAAATGAGCGTTGTTTTACAAAATATCAGCTAAAATAAAAATGCCAGGCTTTACTTTTATGATCAGTGGAAGTGGAAGTAGATCAAAGTGACACAGAATTTAACCCACCTCTTGAATTGGATCAAAACAAAAAGTATGGAATGTCTCTTGTTAGTTTAGAGATTTTCTGCGTGGTGTTTTTCTAATATTACACCAAAGAATAACACGTTTGTATTCAACGATGCAAATTCAAATCATCAGATAAATATTGCGAAAGGAGCCTACGAGTTGAGTGCAATAAATACATACATCCAAGGTCAAGTAGACATTCCTGGTTTTGCTAAAAATGTAATGACAATATCTGCAAATAGAAACACCTTAAATGTATTAAGACAATTGGTTCCAATGGTAACCATAAAGAATAAGAGGAATGATATAACACAATGTTGTTATGATATATTATCTTCTAGAACTATTTGCTATCGATAATTTCCACAAAATCATTACACTCTTTTTTGCTTGTTTCAATTTAACTCAACTCAACGATTCACTCAGGAACTAAATTTTGCCCGTTTTATACTAGTTTTGACAAGATTCTAGAACATTCTATAAAACAAAAGATTATGAACAACAGGCATAATTCTGCAAATGTTATGGAAAGTTCCAGTTCCCTAGAACCAGTCCACCTATTTTGTAACGTCATTCTTTGTCAAGTTTTTTGTTTAAATTTCGTTTAATCGTGTAAAATAGCATGGTTATAGAATTGCCAGATTTCTCTCTATCACAAACGGATATAAGGTCAACTGTACACCTGTAAACAGCGTTGCCTCAGTCCTGGGATTCAAGCATCAAAATTATACTGATTCTGTTGAGGGTGAAAATATAGTGCATAACAATATCATTGGGGATTCATACGTTAATAGTAGTATGAATCCCGAGTTGTACTCGTTTTTTCCAAAGAGCGGTGTAGATGAAAAAATTATCCAAGAACCTGGACAAAGGGTATATCTGCTAGTAACATTGATAACCATTAGTAGTATTTTGACTTGGTTAACTGATCAGAACAATCACTCGATAGACTTGCAGGGTGAGAACTTACCCATTCGAATACATATCAAATAGGGAAATAAAATATTTCATATACAAACTGAACATGGGTTATATGAAATATAATGTAAATCTCTAGAAAGCGCAAGAGGGTAAGCTGTGTCATCCAACTAAAACTAAAAAGGCTGTTCACCTTAGATTAAGTAAGAATAATCTGAATGACAAACATATGCTTCTGTTATCCCAAGCCCAGATAAACTAAAATGAAAAACCCAAGTTAGAAAACAAAGGTGTTACTGTGAAATTATCAGGTAAAGAAATCAAAGATTATCTCACAGTTTCTTTGTTTATTGGCTGGAGTGGCAGCAAAAGCGCTACCTTTTCTTGCTAAAACATTTCCACCTGGATTGGCTACAGGCTTGATATCTGGTGGAGTTGAAAAAGCAATAGCTGGTTCTGGATTAAAAAATAAGGATGCTTTTTTGTGGAGAAAAACGGTAACTGTATTGAAGCCATGTACACGAGATCTATTTTTAAATCTAAGCGCATACAAGAGCACAATATTGTAATGGTTTATTTTAAGTGGCAACGTGAATGAGGAAGTTTAAATCTTGGGTCGAATACCTATGATTTGTCGACTTTTTGAATTATTGAGGCTGCAAAAAAAATAAGAAAAATAAAGTTACCCTTCTTGACTATTTGTAATGCTTAATGTGTTGAACTGTTTAGTGAGTCCTGAACTCACCCATATTTAACCTATTTGTTCATATGCAGTCATTGTTGGTTTTTACTGGTTTTGACTAGTAATAAGTGCTTATTTCTTCAGTGTATGTGTGACTTAATAATCTGTACAAGTAACTGGATTGAAATGGTTTGCTGCTTATTATGGACGTTTTGCTATGCAAAGAATGCGGTTTTGAAAATGATTTAGGTAGTAGTATAAAAATGGAATATAAACACCAATTTACGCACGAAGACGACAACGAATATGTTAAATTTTGTGAAGAATGTGGTGAAATTCTTGGCAGATCTCAGAATATATTTAATATTAATAACCATAGAAATTATAATTCTGAGAAACAAACGCAAGACAGTACACGCAGATATTTTTTTAATATGGTGAACAATCGTTCACCATTTTCAAGTTCAGGATACAAGAAGATGTTTTGATAGAATTTCTGTGTGAGGAAAACCGTAAATTTTAATCTCCAAAAGTTGTTACAGCATCAGGGAATGTGAACATTGAAATAAAATCGTTTAAGACAAGTCGTTTCAAAGTTGAACATGATAAAATTATGAAGCAAGTGTAGTTTTAACTCAATTGGCCTTAAATTGATTAGTAATAGCTAAATTTTTTGAAAATGATTTAAGGAAAATAATTTTGTATAGTAAAAATGGATGACTATTTGCAAATTATCAGAGAAATTTTACAATGCCTTGCTTCACGCATTACAAAGACATGCTGATACAATAGATTATGGCAACGAGTATGATGAAAAAAGATTGCAGGCAACCATCAGTGAGATTAATTAACTCTGATAAATATCTATGGCTTCGAAAATTTGCAGAGTAAACAGTAAGAGTGACCTGTTTTGACATGGATCTGGTCACCTTATTTTTGTTCAGAGAAAAGGGGCTCAAATAAGTAACCCGTATTGCGGTTACTTGTTTGTTTGAAAGATTTTGACCATCGTTGTGGATGGCAAATTGGTTTCGACTGTTGTTCTTGATGGGGTGACCTTCTTGTGGGTGGGTTTTTGTGATTTTGTAATTTCTTGAATCTGGGACTTTTTGTGGGTTTTTTGTTAATGACGACAAGAGAATTATCATGGAAGATGGGATTGACGCACTGGCACATGGACACTACAAGATACAACGAGGACAAAACAGGACATGAGAAGACTGTGAACGGCTTTCGAAGTTTTGTCTGACATCCCTTGTATAACCTTGTTTTAACTGTGTTGTACATTTTTATAGTTTTATGGTTAGTGTGACCCTGTTGTAATGTTGTTTTGAAAATCTGGGCATAGCACCCGTCACATACTACTAAGATTGTTACTCTCACATGGAAGGCAATTCCTATTATCAACTTTTTNAACAAGCATGATGAAAAAAGATTGCAGGCAACCATCAATGAGATTAATTATCTCTAATAAATATCCATGGCTTCGAAAATTTGCAGAGTAAACAATAACAGTGACCTGTTTTGACATGGATCTGGTCACCTTATTTTTGTTCAGAGAAAAGGGGCTCAAATAAGTAACCTGTATTGGGGTTACTTGTTTGTTTGAAAGATTTTGACCATCGTTGTGGGTGGCAAATCGGTTTCGACTGTTGTTCTTGATGGGGTGACCTTCTTGTGGGTGGGTTTTTGTGATTTTTTAATTTCTTGAATCTGGGACTTTTTGTAGGGTTTTTTGTTAATGAAGAAAGAGAATTATCATGGAAGATGGGATTGACGCACTGGCACATGGACACTACAAGATACAACGAGGACACAACAGGACATGAGAAGACTGTGAACGGCTTTCGAAGTTTTGTCTGACATCCCTTGTATAACCTTGTTTTAACTGTGTTGTACATTTTTATAGTTTTATGGTTAGTGTGACCCTGTTGTAATGTTGTTTTGAAAATCTGGGCATAGCACCCGTCACATACTACTAAGATTGTTACTCTCACATGGAAGGCAATTCCTATTATCAACTTTGAAACCTGTCCATTTTTATTTGTACATCCCAGTTAGAATAACGTTCTTGATGGCAAAGGATTTAATTTTTATTTTTTTCAGGACGCACTAGAAAGTTCAGAATCAGTGAATGAAGAAAAGGAGAAACAAATATACAATGCTTATTTTAATTTTCATGATAATCTTGAAAGTTTATTAAAAAGAAATCATTATTCATCATGGACAAGTTTATGTAAGAATAAAGAAAAAGGGGAGTTGACAAAAAATGCATCTTCTTGTCCAGACGTAAGGATTAAAGAGGGTATTACTCTCTCTGTGAAACCAACGTATGAAAAAAACGGCATTGCTTTTTCTAGTTTTGAACATAATAAAGGAGAATTTTTGGAAAATAATCCATTTGTCGAAAAATCATCAAAGTTTCATGAACTTCACCAGTCAGACGTACTAGAAGTGATGGAAACAATACAATGTAGGGTACAGTCAAATGCAAGTAAGTTATTGTGGCCCCATGTGTCGTTGTTTGTTTGTCTCTAAAGATATTTTATTCTGCGTAAGCCATATCTTTTGATGTGAGAGTTGTCATAGGGCACGCTGTCATATTAATGCAATAAATTAGTAGTTGACTCAAGTAGAAGATTGGCTGGTTTTGCAATCTGCCAAAAAATAGACATCAACAGGTTACCAGACAGTTGCGAATTTTGTGATTGTAGTCGACATTAGTTTTAGACCATTCAGTAACAAGGTAAATTTCATTCAGGATTAATGGATATTGAAGATGACTTTCGTCTTATTTCTGTGCCCATTTTGTGTTAAGTGGTACTTTACAGTAGTGCCCCCCTTTTTCCACCCGAGTTGGTCTTTGTTATGCTGAAGACCACATTGGGTACATGAAGTTGTGGTGCTAAAATTCAAGGGCGCTGTTCAAAAGTCCAAAAGATATATGATATAGCACTATTCATTTGAGTTGATTCTTACAAACATCAGTAATGATATCCATCTACTTGTGCATATTAACTGTAAAAATATCCATTTCAATATTATTTTTATAAAAAAATTATTAAGAAATATTAAGAATTAATCAGATGCTTTTTTTTCACCGTACTTTCAAAAGAAAATTAGATTTAGTTCAATTTGTCGCAGATCTAGAGAAACGTATTTTTAAAAAGCGCTATTTTATATAAAAAGGTACTTTAGGGCCTCATTATTTCAAAGAAATAGATTTAAAAAATTAATAGTTTAGGGATATACTTATTTGAAGGACATTCTTTATAAAACATAATGTTTTGAAGATGTATCTATTTGATAGATGTATTTTTTAAAAGATACTGGTTCAAAGGTGCACTTATTTGAAGACTATGGTTTTTAAAAGACAGTGGTTTAAGGTTACCTTTTAAAATCATTTTTTATGATCAAGTAATGTTTTATAAATGGAAATAATCTTATAGTAATGTAAAAGTACAAACGAAGTATTGGGACAATTTGTTTTAATCTGACGATTCATCCATTTTTCTTATTGTGAACTTTGTCATACAAATCGTGCAGCGCATATATATATGTATATTTTTCCCGGTTTTTGCGTTTAAACTTGTGACTCTCCTAAAATGTTTATTTGATATTGGCACGGTGCGTCTACAGAACTTTAGTCTATACCGAAGGGTCTCTGCTTGATTTAAAGTGATCAAAACAAAAGTGCTAAGTTTTGATGCCTACAGTGATTACCTGGCACATGTTTGTTCCCATTTCCTCAAAGTTCTGCGGCACTGATCACAGATTGTAGATAAAATCGTTGATTCTATGTCATCCATCTAAAATGTTTGTTGGTTTTTAAGTGATCTCATGCACTGCTTTCGGGTTTTGATCCATGAGAGCATTGAGGTTACATGGTTGTCTTACTAGCTAAGCAATTGCTTAGATTCAGAGACTTAGCAGGGGGGATGGGTGCTTGTGTGCGAAAGTAAGCATTTTATAGTCGCTTAGCAACCAAGACATGAATTGAAACATTGTGATTTTACAATTTTTTTTGAAGGCAAAGCAATTGAAATCAAATGTGGGTTAATAAAAAAGATCTCCATTTTTTTGTCTTGTTTACCTATGCTGGGTCTTATTTTCTAGCGTTTCGTTTGACTTTTGCTGAAACTTTGATGGTACAGTGCTTGATTATGATATTCGGGAACATCTGCATCAACTGTAAACGCAAATATTCAATCGTTGTAGAATTGTTTAGGAGTTAAAAGATGATTTTGTTCAGTTTTAATTCTGGAGAAGTAGTAATATAGATAGATTTATTGTGAATATGTTCTATTACAGATGCTTTCATTGGTGAATCTTAACACCCCCCCCGTTTATGCACAGTTAAATACAAAAGGCCTAAGGGTAGTTCATAAACATGTCTCCATTTTTCAGAGCAATAAATGACCTGCAACGCCTACCCAGTGGCTCGGATCTTTGATCCATGGTGTAATCTCCGTTTAACCCTGTAGCTTTTAAGAATAGAAAACCCGCTTTTGTGTTGGGTGGTTTCATTCAAGTTTTGACAGGGGTATTGACCTCCTGTTGTTTGCCTGGGAATTGCATGCTCTCTCTTGGATAGATAAGAGGTGAACTGTATTATGCGTTGATTCTGTTTGTGGAGAAATGCAACAAAAGCTTCACACAACTTACTTGAACGATGTTAAGGAAAGAGAAGAAAAATACACGCCAACAATGCTTGCAAGTTACCAGGAAAAAGAGAAGCTTAAACCGATGGCTGTAAGCATTCTTGTACATATCAAATAAGGTAAGTAAACGCTTTTCTTTTTGAAAACTGGGTATAAACGGCTGCAGCTACCGAAGAGATCTGTTTATTGTTTGTTTGAATGCTTAGTGAACCTAACCCTTAAGGATTTGTTTGTAGGTAAGTGCATTAAAGCTTTTCCCAACAGAAGCCTCCACACAAGCCGTAATATGTGTTAGTTGTGTAGTATAGAAGAGCTCTGCAAGGGATAGAGGCCTCAGCTAGAATCTGGCATTAGCCTTGGGTCTGCAAATATGACCTACAGTTAAAAATGCAATTATCTTTTAGTTCATATGGTGTTTGGAGGAAAATGCAAACATTGATATCTAATATGTACCCTATGATTTTACGGTCTTGATTTTGTATGAAGAAGGTAAGCACATTATTTTATTGTATTGGAAATTTTTTAAATCAGGTTACAGTAAAGACCAAAGTGAAAATTCCCCTCAATATGGACCGTATATCTATAATACGTGGATAGTTTCCTGCAATGTGTATTTTATATTCTACCATTGTTGATATTGTTTTTTTAAGCAGATATTGTTGAATATTGTATGTGGTCTCTACAGTTTTACTATCGACCATTTTCCATAACTCATTCTCTCCACCATGCTACAAGTTTCTTAATCTGTAATTCATAGATCTGGCAAATCTCTCACTGCCACAGCTAAAGCAGATTCACAAAAGTTTATCGTGTGTGACGAAAAAGTTATCTGAGACCCTGATAGCTCAATTAACCCGCAGAGACGAGTTAATTCGCGACAAAGAAATAAAAAATGACTTCATTGCCTTGTTTTTGAATGTACAACGCAAACGAGATATGATGAACAATCCAACAAGAAGAAGACGAGGAGGCCAAGAGGGAAAGGTAGTTTATTTAGCTTTTCTACAAATAGCCACCTGTATTTGGTTTGATTTGTACATCAAGCAAACTTAGCACCGAAGTAACAATCAGTGCGCAAGGATGATTAGAACTTTAATTTGTTTCATTTCAGTTGGTTGTTTAAGATCATTCTGTTTTATTTAAGAGTAGATGTGCATTTTATTTTCCATTATCCATCTTGACAGGGAATATATGTGAAGCCCAATGGTATCGCATTAGACCCATATCATACACATTAGCATCAACTGGTCACGAAATCTTTCTATACTCTTGCAATATGTGGCGGTAATTTGAGAATATTGAGAGGCAAATAAATTGTGATTTGGGTTAAATAATAATTTTTTTAAAGTTCACATGGTTTTTACCATCAAACAGAACCTTTGGGTATTTTCATCTTTTCTCGCAGTATTACTCTCCGATTCGAACGTATTACTCTCCGATTCGAACGTATTACTCCCGATTCAAACGTACTACTCTCCGATTTAAACATATTACTCAGGACGGTGTGTAACAGTTTTCACCAACTTAAAAGTTCCAGATTTTCTCATTCTTTATTACTTATAAAAATATATATAATAGGTCCTTATGCATACGGTTATTATACTTTTAATTTTGAAGTTCATAGTCTCATTAGTTACATCAAAGATTTTTATTTTTTGATAAGACGAACCTATCGTTACCTATTACACCAGTAGCACCAAGGCTTGAAATAACAAAATTAACAAGAAACTGTTGATAGCGTTAAGCTTTACGGTCAAGTTTTTTCTTATTGTTTGTTTCCAAATGAAGAATAAATTTCCACAATAACAAATTGCCACCCTTAATCATGGCAAAGGCAGGCCGTTGTTCTTTGCCAGTTATGATAGACGTGTGTGGGTAACTATCTTTGTCTACAAAGACTTCTAACCCATGTGATTTCATTGTTTTGTGAATGTTTAGTAAAATTGAATCATGCCTGCAATACTATCTGAACTCTAACAGTGCAGTTTTACATCTTCCAATGACATGACCCAATGCTTGTTTTTCCATTTACCAAGGTATTGTTGAGATATCGTAGGGTAAACCAGTAAATATTTTTTTGGGAGATGACTTACGACCCTCGACCAGTGACGTACGAAGTTGCTATCAACGTATCCCCAGATTGATTTAATAACTAAGCTTTGTGTAGTCAGATGTTCAATTTTCAAGCGTTCATCAGAATGACGGATCTGCTTTAACGCTTCACAAACTGAATTGAATCGATCGTATTGTACCTTAACATTGATACTTGATTTATGAATTTCATGACTATTATGAGTGATGAATTTGCTGAGTTTATTTCTAAATGTCACTTAGCAATGGGATGTCTTATAGAGGGTAACTTAATTCCAAATCCAAATTTTCGTTTGGACTGGGTAACCATGATTAGTGTTCCATTTACAGGCTATTTCGAGGCATTGCCTTACATATCTTGATACGATATTGTCACTACTCTTTTCCATCTAAGTGTCCGATATTTTGGGGACTGTTAGGTACCAACTGATTTTTGATAGAGTACATACTTATAAATCTTTAACTTGTTCTTTGGGTGGAGAAGCAGTTTATCATCGATTTCGTTTGCTCAACAACGATTTATTTTGATCGAGTTTCATGTTCATCGTATGTCATTCTGAAATCAAAGTGACGACCAAGGTAGTTAAAATAATCATCACGTTTTACTGTTGGGACGTGTACCTTGTCTAAATAATGTTTAGGCAGTTATTGTCTTCATGAGGTGCCTTTCTTACAAATACCAAGTGAATGACACTTGCTGGCTTTGATTGTTTTTTCTGACCATCGAAGCCATTTACTGGAAAAGTTTAATAAAATTTTATTTTCGTTTTCCAATGACGTTACTTCTACCGCACTATCAGCAAACTGCAACCAGTTACTTGGAAGGCATCCTTGAATTGATCAGAGTTTGTATATTTATTTCCCTTAACGCATAGAATGAAGGTCTTGATTACTAGGTTAAATATTAACGGTGAGAATAAATCACCTTGAAGAACACCCCTTTCCACTGCAATGTATTTCGTACAGAACTCTTTCGTTATGATTGACAAAATAAAGTTACCGTATTAAAGTACGATTTAATGATACCATTGATTTTATCTGGTGTATGGAGATGGCGTAAAACAGTTTGGATTAATGGATGATGGATTTCATCAGGCACCTCTGGGTTGACTGACAAATGCCATGAAAGAAATTTGAAGTTGGAACCAAACTGTAGTTGTTTTCTTGTGTACTTATTATTAATTACTCCTCTCTGTCTTATCTTCAAATACATAGAGCATTCGTTGTGATTGTTGTTTATACACGTACAAATTATATATATATATATATATATATATATATATATATATATATTATGTTTATTTATTTATATATATTATTATATGTATTATATATATTATATACTACATATATGAAGTATAGATACATGTATATACCTGTAATTTGCATATTTTTAGCGTTTAAGACCCAGAATTAGCGAGACCTTGTATTACTTTGTTAAATGACTGATTTGAAGTTCATAGCTTTAGTAGTTATTCTTACAACTCTCTCAAGCATGGACTAGACCAGAACCCCAAAATATGAAAATTCAGTTGAGTTTTATCGCTACGGAAAACAAAGAGAGNCGTTTGGACTGGGTAACCATGATTAGTGTTCCATTTACAGGCTATTTCGAGGCATTGCCTTACATATCTTGATACGATATTGTCACTACTCTTTTCCATCTAAGTGTCCGATATTTTGGGGACTGTTAGGTACCAACTGATTTTTGATAGAGTACATACTTATAAATCTTTAACTTGTTCTTTGGGTGGAGAAGCAGTTTATCATCGATTTCGTTTGCTCAACAACGATTTATTTTGATCGAGTTTCATGTTCATCGTATGTCATTCTGAAATCAAAGTGACGACCAAGGTAGTTAAAATAATCATCACGTTTTACTGTTGGGACGTGTACCTTGTCTAAATAATGTTTAGGCAGTTATTGTCTTCATGAGGTGCCTTTCTTACAAATACCAAGTGAATGACACTTGCTGGCTTTGATTGTTTTTTCTGACCATCGAAGCCATTTACTGGAAAAGTTTAATAAAATTTTATTTTCGTTTTCCAATGACGTTACTTCTACCGCACTATCAGCAAACTGCAACCAGTTACTTGGAAGGCATCCTTGAATTGATCAGAGTTTGTATATTTATTTCCCTTAACGCATAGAATGAAGGTCTTGATTACTAGGTTAAATATTAACGGTGAGAATAAATCACCTTGAAGAACACCCCTTTCCACTGCAATGTATTTCGTACAGAACTCTTTCGTTATGATTGACAAAATAAAGTTACCGTATTAAAGTACGATTTAATGATACCATTGATTTTATCTGGTGTATGGAGATGGCGTAAAACAGTTTGGATTAATGGATGATGGATTTCATCAGGCACCTCTGGGTTGACTGTCAAATGCCATGAAAGAAATTTGAAGTTGGAACCAAACTGTAGTTGTTTTCTTGTGTACTTATTATTAATTACTCCTCTCTGTCTTATCTTCAAATACATAGAGCATTCGTTGTGATTGTTGTTTATACACGTACAAATTATATATATATATATATATATATATATATTATATTTATTTATTTATATATATTATTATATGTATTATATATATTATATACTACATATATGAAGTATAGATACATGTATATATCTGTAATTTGCATATTTTTAGCGTTTAAGACCCAGAATTAGCGAGACCTTGTATTACTTTGTTAAATGACTGATTTGAAGTTCATAGCTTTAGTAGTTATTCTTACAACTCTCTCAAGCATGGACTAGACCAGAACCCTAAAATATGAAAATTCAGTTGAGTTTTTATCGCTACGGAAAACAAAGAGAGCATCAAGAGATCCCGGCACTTTTTGCGATGACTTCAATAAAACAAAATAGATGAATAAAAGCGCGCCATACTTTGTGACTCATCGTCTAAAACAATTCAAGACCATATACAAATTCGTTTTGTCTGCAAAGAGGAGGCGGAGTACCATCAGGCCATTTTGTTTTCCTTAGTCAACTACTAAAGTGGCGGGCATTTTGAATACTCCCTGTGTTTCCGTACTGATAGAAATTCGCTTGACTTTTTTTTTCTTATGCTGACGTTCGACCGGATTGAATGCGATTTTAATTGCGATATCTGGATGTACAAATCGTTTACTTTTACACCTCTCCCTCCCTCTTTTTGTGTAGTATCTGGATGCCGTTGTCCCATATATTCCTAATGCAATGGTACAGTCAACAAAAGTCATTAGCGAACTATCGAAGAGTAAGTTCCATTTTTTTAAAATTTGGTTTTATGATTTTATGTAATCATTACCTTCATTATGACTCGATCGTTGTTTTCCTGCCTTGTTTGCTGACTTTGAGATTATAGTGTAAGCTGGTACATAAAATATAATAATTTACAATGTGAAGGACGGAAACTGCCCTCATTAAGACTGGAGCTTATACTCAAACAGGTCTGGATAACATTCGCTTTACCTTTTGTTCAAAGTAATACTACGGTTGAAGAGGTCAGTTCTGCGATGTACAGTAGGCAATTATGTACTGTTAACGTGTAGTGTTAAACCGTAACAGGGTGTGAGCATGACACTGCCCCATATCCAGGTACACTTGCTTGCAATAGTATTCAGCAGCATCCAGAAATCTAAGGCTAAATAACTGAGGCATAGTCGAACGAAATCGTTGGCGGGGTCATAATTTCGAACTTTGTTGTAGCTGCTGAGTGAGCTAGTAAATGGCGTATGTTTGAAAGCTCAGATATTTTAAAACATGTTTAATTATTGATTTTGGCCCTCTTGCAAGGATCTCTCTGAAACATATACAACTCAGTCTACCACTCTAATGATGAAACATGTACAACTCAGTTATTTTGTAGGTGCAACGGGGCTACAACCCCAATTCTTATGCTTAATTGGGTGTTAATGCACAGGTGTTAATGCACACCTTTGCTATCACTGCAATATTGGTTGTAGATGTCTCTAAAAATGAACCATTGCTACAGTGAATAATTTTTCTTTGTTTTTTTGATGCGATTAAATGCAAAGAAACTCAGTATTAACACTGACCTTGAACCATTCAGTTCCACTTCAATTCCAGTATATTTGTATAAATTGTTTCTGTTGTTGATAGAGTGATTTCTTTAATTTTGAGGTTGGTAAATAGTTCTATAATTGTACGGCCTGGATTATGATTATGGATGCTCAGTAATTATTTTCAGTATGAAACACGAGTTTAATGAATGGTTGAGCCCAAACCCTAGCCAGTCGCAGCCACAACTTGACATTAGAATTTTTAACATCATATGAAACAGAGCCTGGCTTTCATTTTTGCGGGTTTCTTGCTTTTTTTTATTAGCCCATTTATTTTTATTTAAAATTTAAATGGACACGGTTGTCGAGGGGAACGCTAGTTCTCGACATCCGTAACAAACTACTATCAAAAGGTGAAATAGGTTTTTTTTGTGGTATTTAATGGGATTAGAACGCTAGAATGGCATGATATAACCCTGAATTGCTTTATCAGCTATAAAAAGAGGAAAGAGGAGGGTAAATTTGATTTGCAAAGGCCACTGTACATGGATGGTTTATACTCAGTGGTCACAGCCTTTGTTGTATAGACGAAGACAGGTTATTTGTGACATCTAATTATTTTGGATAAACAATCGCAGGACTGAATTTGCTTTTTGTCTTCGATTTTGCATTTTCTTTTTTTCCGTGGTAGTCTGCCTTTTGAGGAGTGTGAGAATCTGAAAACGAGAAGAAGAGGGGGAAATTTGATAAAAAAAGTATTATTAAATATGACTGTCAGTGTACCAATTATACTTTTCTTTTTGAGCTTATTCCACCTGAAAATATTCCATTTGTGGGATTTGTACACTATTTTTGTTTTGGTCACATTCAACTTTTTAGGGGTGAAGTAACAAAAAGTAGCAGACAGGTTTCATTCTTCTTTTCCTGTTTATATAATTTCTTAAAATACTTTAAAATATTGGTTGTCAGACATAGACATATTCGACTACATCTACTTTTGACAATCAACAAGACTTATTCACGTATGTCACGCTACGTGTAAGTGTGCTTTAATTTAGTAATAGTCGACATTAAAATTTAAATATATTTAATGTTATTTCCAACTGTAGTTCTTAAGGCCATGCTGGATAATAGTTCCAGTTTACCGGAAATTTTGACGACATACACTCTCAAAGGTATGTTACATAAAGCTTTCCTTTTCTTGTTGATAACTATTGGTTTATTGCCTTTTTAAACTTATTTACATTTTCACTTTGATGACTGAAATTATTGGTCTGTATTTTGTCCGTCTATCTTTCAGTGATATGTATTTCTTTACAATCAGCACATTGTTTTGGTTTATTCTTTATGATTTTTATCCTTTATGCTGCTTATCGCAAATTCGTTTTTTCTCTCACTTGTGCTTCTTTTCTCTTTTCTCGTATAATCTCTCCTTCGTTCTTCACTCTCGTAACTCTTGCAATTTCCTTCTGTCTATCTTTCTCTGTCTTTCTTTCTGTTTCTCTGCGTCTGCCAGGCCCACTCTCCCAATTAAATTTAAATACATTTTTGGAACTTGATTATATTAAACCCAGGCTGAAAACGTTTTACTCTTTTGCATAGATATTACTACTGATAATTTTGCTGACGTGATTTTCTGCTTATTTATGTCACAAATTCAAGTTGAAAGGTGCAATTTAAACTTTGTATTGTTTTTTATTTTAAGTAATTCATGGAATTGAACACAGCAATATCAACACCTGAAATGATAGCCACAAAAAGTAAGTAGCCTTGAAAGCACTAAAAAGTATAAAATTTATATGTAATCAATCAATCAATCAATCAATCTATCAATCTATCTATCTATCTATCAATCTATCTATCTATCAATCTATTCATCTGTTTGCCTGTTTATCTCTTTCTTTATATATATATATATATACATATATGCAGTTTGAAGAATGTTAAGAAAACATGAAACTAGTAGTAACTGCTAAATTTGTCTAGTTATTTTGTATACTATACTCGATTTATAAACGCTCTGGAAACATTGAGCACTCTTAGTGAACAGTGGTATACTTTACTACGATTACTATATATATATATATATATGTATATGCATACATGTTTGTTTGTGCATGTGTGTATGTATGTATGTATGTATGTATGTATGTATGTATGTATGTATGTATGAATATATGAATATATGTATGTATGTATGTATGTATGTATGTATGTATGTATGCATTCAGTCTTGAAACTATTCAAATGCTGATGAAGAAACAAGCTATTCA
>RDPX01000527.1:145428-159305 GCA_003991215.1 Morbakka virulenta | reverse complement strand
GAACAGTGGTATACTTTACTACGATTACTATATATATATATATATATGTATATGCATACATGTTTGTTTGTGCATGTGTGTATGTATGTATGTATGTATGTATGTATGTATGTATGTATGTATGTATGAATATATGAATATATGTATGTATGTATGTATGTATGTATGTATGTATGTATGCATTCAGTCTTGAAACTATTCAAATGCTGATGAAGAAACAAGCTATTCATGAATATTTACTTCGTCAAAATCATTCTGATTAAACGGCTAATTTGCAGCGATACAAAGAGCTCAAAGCCACATTGCAACGAGAGCTAAGAAAAATGTAAAACCAATGGTGAATGAATATGACTGATGAGGTCCAAAGGGCATTGGACATCAAGAATTCGAAGGGATTTTATGGACTCTTGCACCAAGTATTTGCTCTTACTCCCTCTTCGATATCTGCATTCAATGTCGAAAGATGGTTCTTATGTCATAAGGATCCAGATTGCATTTTGAAAAGATGGCTGAGACACTTTCCTGATGTGTTCCACAGTCCCTCATCTGTGGATGTTGATGTGATTAATGGCCTCACAAAATTTGATGTCCTGCTAAGAATGTATCGTTTGCCTGATCTGGATGAGGCACGGTCACCTATAACTCAAGTCAGCAGTGAGAAATCACCTGGTACAGATGGTTCTCCGGTGGAGCTACTTGAGATTTAAAGTATGAATACTGCTAATTCTATCTTTAGTTTTGTTAAAGATATCTGGGCAAGTGCTCCTGTTCCCCAGGGTTGGACCAGTAGTGTCTTGATGATCTTGTTTAAAGGTAAGCGACAAAAGAATGTTTGTGACTGCTACCGTGGTATCACGCTATTGGGAGCTGTTCGGAAAGTTCTTTCGCGACTCCTATTGAACAGGCTATTGGGAGATGTTTGTCCACATGCTATCTCGGAGTCACAATGTGGCTTCAGGTCTGGAGAGGGACTATGGATATGAAGTTTTCGGCCTCGGCAAATCCAGGAAGAAGCAATGAACAGCAGATGCCACTGGTCTACAAGTGTTTGTGGACCTGGCTTAGGGTTTCGATACTGTCAATTGGGATGCTCTCCAGTTGATTTTGATGAAATTCGGATGACATCCATCTTTGTTAGGGTATTCAAGGACTTGCACAGGGACATGAAAGCTCTCGTCTCCTTTAACGGAAAGTTATCTGGTGAAATCCCAGTTGACAGTGGTGTCAAACAAGGGGATATTCCTGTGCCTGCTCTTTTCTTTTTGTTTTTTGCTGCTCTACTTGCTCATGCGTTTCAAGATTGTGTTAAGGGTATCACGTTAAGGTTTCGAACCATGGGTCTCATTGTTAATATCAGACAGTTTAATGCAAAGACCAAACCAATGGCTTAGTCAGAGAACTACTGTATGCAGACAATGCTGTTTTCCTGTCACCCACTGAAGCTGATATGCAACATGTAATGGATTGTTTTGCTGAATCCTGTACCTGGCTTTGGTCTGAGGATCAGTCTGTCCAAAACAAAGGTGATGTTCACTCACAAGGTGAACCATACTTGGAACCGAACATTATGGTCAATGCTGCTATGCTGGGAGTAGATATTTCGTTTTTCTCACTTGGTATTGCTTTGTCAAGGGACTGCTCTCTTGATACTAAAATTCACATGCAAATTCAGAGGGCAGTTGTAGCTTTTGGAAAGTTAAAGTAGAGAGTGTGAAAGTATCACAAACAAGAAAGATCTACGTTTACAAAACATGTGTACTAACTACACTCTTGTATTCATGGGAGACATGGACATTGTATCAAAAGTCTGTTAAATGGCCTGAATGATTTCACCAAAAATGCTTAACCTATTTTGAATATCAAGTGTCATTCACAAGTAACCGACACTGGCGTTCTTGTGAGAGCATGCTGATCTGGTGCTGAGACTTTTGCTTTCAAGACTCACCTGCGTTGGGTAGGCCAACTGGTTCAAGTGAAAGAATATAGGTTGCCAAAAAACTTTTTTACGGGGAGCTAGAAAACGTCAAGCACTCTCATTGTAATCCAAGGAAGAGGTACAAGGATTGTACAAAGAAATATTTAATAGACTAGCAAATCAACATTGACAAGTGAGAAGAGCTTACACTGCTGGGGTCGTAGTGGTGAAAGCTTGTATGTGAAAGATGTTATGCTTCGGAGGAAAGAAAGCAAACCAACAGGAATCAGAAGCCAGAGCTTTGCAAAGGTTAAACAGTTGCTTAAACAGTTGCTTTCTAGTGTGTTTCACAAAATGAATGAGTAAAAAGTAGTTATTGTAATGTTTTTTTCCCTTCAGAATGAGGTGAATTTTGTTGGAGCCTTTTTTTGGCCATGACATATAGAGCTGGAAATGCAACAGTTGTGATCGAGTGCTTCTGTCAAAATCATGCTATGTGAACCGCGTTAAGTCACACTGAACTCGTTATTGGGTTAACTTGGTACCTAGTAGGTCAGAGTAAAGAACCTGTGCAATATGCAGCAAATTGTGAACTCGATCTATCCATCTATCCATTGATCAACCTACCTTTATCTGTCTTTTTATCCGTCTGCCTAAATACATATAGCAGTCAGAATTGAAAGAGGTGTCCCAAGAACACTAATATCATGGGGCATTTACACCAAGGATATATTTTCACATAAATGGGTACACATAATATTGCATATTACATACTCGTGATTGCAATAGTAGAAAAACTGGTGAAGTGGATCGTAAAATGTGGAATTTAACAAAAAATAACAAGGTTGGACATAATGCAGTTTGCCCAAAATGAAAAAACTAAATGCAGCTCAGTCTTAAAATCACTAAGTGGAAAAGGCAGGAAATGCACTACTGAGATATTTTGTCATGTATATGAAAGAAAACCAGTGAAGATGTTAATGATAATGCAGATGATGGAAAAAAGAGCGTAGGAAGACAAAAGACAAGATGGAGTGCTGTGATTTCCTATGAACAAATTGAGGATTGATAAAGCAGAAGCAATTCATAGAAGCAGATGGAAAAAGATAATTTCAGCGGCTGCCCCCTGGTAGAAAGGTCATATGACGAATAGAAATAGGGTATTAAAAATGCAATTTGAGTCCAAAAATGATTTCTAATATTATTTTTCTCCCTTTTTTTCTTTTTCCAAGGGGTGTTTTTGTTATATCTGCTGTTAAGCACCTCAAAAAGTTTAAAACAATGTTTTTTTCGTATTGTTTGTACCATATTAATAAATAAACGATTATTTTGATTTCACTCATTAGGACATCTTTGCTGGTGACACAAGTAAAAGGAAGCTTCCTGTCCAGTACCCTGCATGGAATGAAATGGAACGAAGAAATTCAATGTTTCTCTGGACACTTCACACTTTCAGGAAGAGATGTTGTTGGCCATGCTCACATAAAAAGGTCTTTTTTCAATTCATTAACATTTTATTGATGGGTTTTAGATCAATACAGCCCAACATTCTTCCATACTTTTAACGATATAAATCGTCAAGTACTTTTAGTGTACTGATTGAACATTGATTCATTTCAGAATAAAGACGATAAGAGTTGTTGATAGCAAATTAGTTGGAAGAACATCAAAGTTAAAGTATGAACACATAAACAGTTGCTTTCTAGAGTGATTCACAAAGTGAATGAGTAAAAAGTAGTTATTGTAATGTTTATTTTTTCTTCAGAAGGAGGTGGATTTTATTGGAGCCTTTTTATAGAGGTGATAAATTTTGAAACATTTTGAAAGCATCGATTACAGTCGATGTATCTTTTCTTTTTAGTATTATTAATTTGTCAGCTGTATCAGCCAGGATGCCAAATTTTAATAAAAGCTATTTTGAGAAAAATAATGAGAAGTTACAGCTCAATCATATGGAGATGTTGCACTCTGATGCAGTATTGTGTATTAAAAAGGAGATCTTCAGCTTTACATTTTATTTAAAAGTAACAAGCTGAGGTATATCAGAATGATGCTATCATTAATGATATTTGGTTTTGTTGGAACTGCTACTTTATTTTAATTCTAAAGAAAACGTTGGCAATTGTCCAGTGACAGCTATTGATTGATAATATACAAGGTATTTTGGTATTTTGGGACACCTTGCTTAGAGAAATATAAACATTCCTATTGGAATTGTCGTTGCCATGTTTGTTGGAATCGGCTTTGAATAGTGTCAATAAAAGATGATGGTAGGTTTGACAAAGTAAGTTACTGGATTTGCCTATGCAATGATGATCATGGTTTGTCATTGCAGTCGCCATTTTAATACCTATTGTAATTAAAAGTTGCAGTGGTAGTGTAAATGGCTGTGAAATTTGGCTTTAGTTTGGCCTTTACAATTGCTTTTATGAATTTTACCTTTTGAGGAAGTTTAAGTATTTTGAATAGCATCACCAGTTGACTAATCCTTATCATATGAAAGGAGGAATCTTTTTTATCTTTTTTAAATTTTCTTAACATTTTTTGACTGTGTATTATGCTTGCCTTTTCCATTTGCATTTGATTTTGCATTTACAATTTCACAGCAGCATGGTTTTTTTTGTTAAGGGAACAAAAAGTGATCTAATTATGAACTCAATATCAGATTCAGTTCCGAAATCAGTACATGTACTTCCTTTTTTGTTGTAAAAATTTTATCTTAATTATTTAGGGTAAGATGTGCTTATTTTCATATGTTTTACCTCTTTTTTTTAAAAAGGCATATCTTTTTAATTAAGGATTATTTAATAGTTTTTCTTGTTGAAAGGAACTAAAATGCAGAGAAAAGGGTATAATCTTTTGGAATTACGGATAACGGCTTGACGTTGACTGGGTACAATTTGGAAATTGTATATATCTGTTATGAATAACCTTCTTGTTGATGTTACTACACTTTAGAAAAAGGAATTCTTCATATGGATTGATTTCTTGTCATTCACTCTGAGCTACAATTTTCATACAGCAGCCTTTATTGAAAATTGTAGATTGATTTTTTTATGATAGGGTATCAATAGGTAGCATATCCATTGGGCAGCTCCCTTGAAGCTCGCTTTATGTGACAAAAGAATGGTTCATTCAAACAAGAGGTGAGGGAGGGGATTGATAATTTTTTCGAAATAATTGCTTTCGGTCTTTATCTTTTTTTCCGCTTGTATAATTATTCTTTTTCGTTTTATCATTGATACATATTTTTCTTTGTTGGTTTCTCCGTTTCCTTTCATCAACTTAACAACAGGCATTGACTTAAGCTGTCTCATAAACTGAGCTCTTTCATTTCGTCTCCTTAGCCATCCGCTTTGACTAAAGACTGAAGACGGACGTTTGACTGTAAACCAACGAACTTGGTGACATTCAGTTTTGACGACACCAATCAACGTTTTCTGCCGAATAGGGTACATACATCTGCATCGAATTTTTTGTTGTTACTTACATATTTTTTCTATTTCTTGTTAAAACCGTTCATCTTAATACCTCTTGCTTTTTTTTTACATTGCATTGCTATATCCTATCACTGAAGGACTTAAATGAAGAAACACAATATCAATACATTTCAGTGAATCTCATTTACAGATCACAAAATTGATGAATTTTTGAAAAGTAGATAGCTAATTCTTTGCTTCCCATAAATCATTTAGTTGCACCAATAAACAAGAGGGTACACCTAGTGAGCTGTTTACAAATTGGATTAAAACTCACTGTCAAAAGTCTTTACGTTTCAATTATGAAATCTGAAGTATACTAGGGTATAATGTTGCTGAAGTAAGTTTGATATTTGGTATGTAAAGCAATTTCTTGTTTTAGTAAGACGGTCCTTTTATAGAATGTTTTCCTTAATCTTGTATTAATTTTGCATGTTAAAAGGTAGTTAGCTATTGATAAGAGTTTTAATATACTGGTTGGTTAACTGATATAGTATTGTTTCAGCTGAATTTTATTCAGTTGTATTCCAAATAACTGAAGATGCTTTTTGAAGACAAAAGAATTAATATGACAATGAATTATATGCCTCAGACGTTGTTACGTCTTTCATGAAAAGGCAGTGATTGGCCTCTTTCATTTAAATAAATCGCGATGGGGCAGATACCCTCATTAGAATATTATTTTTGTTGTTGTTATTTTGTTATAGTTTTTAAACATGTTTTCTCTCCTTACTACTTTCTGTATTTTACATGAGAATTTAAGATACAAAGAGAGTGAAAGACATGGAGTATCGTCGTGGGTAGATTATGCTTTATGCTAATATGTATGGTTTAAGTAGTCATAGTTTTAACAGATGTAGGGACAGCTTTTCTGGAAACAGCCCTCCTTTTCCCTTCAAATGGAGTTAATTTATTGTGGTTAAGCTACGTGGTTAATTTATACAATAGTCATGGCTGGTATTTGTTTGCAACCTTAAGTTACCAGAGTTATTTTTCAACTAATTTTTTTTGCCTTTTATTAATTATATTGTAATAGCTAGGAAGATTGACGGAGTGATAGATGAATATAGATATCATCTGTAATGATAATTTAACACTATCAGGCAAACAATTATCATTTGGCTGAAACGTTTTATCCGAGGTGTTAAAATCTGAGTGCGTACATGATTGATGAAAACTTTAATGGCGTATTTCTTGTGTAAAGTGATGTTTGGCTGTCATGTACTAGCAAACAGAAGGTTTTGAATAGTCGTGTTAAAGGACGGACAGAGAAACGCACCATACAAATGAAGAGAAAATAACCTTTTCGAACCGAGTAGGATTTAAACCCATGATCTTCTTTATTTGAAGATACTGCTCAATTAACTAAGCTATACGATAACAGGACAACCTCTGCATGATTAATAAATTGATTGACAGACAGGCAGACAGACAGACAGACTGACTGACTGATCGATTGGCTTAATTGAACAGATTTATGGACCTTTTAACTACCACTCATTGGAAAATGGCTCGTGACTTTACCGCAGCTCTCGGCTATTTTTTCGTTGCCTGTGCAATTATCTAGACATGACCTGTAATGAACACAGTGGTGCCCTTTTTTCCTGTCTGGTTGGGTACATACTTGTCTGACCAACTGATTGTTTTAGTCCGGACTGACAAACTGATTGGTTGAGTGACACCGGCTGTCTGGTTGCTTGCATGCATGCCTTATTGAGTGAATGAGTGATTTAAGACCGGCTGGCAGATTGATTGACTGCAGTACGTTTGACTGAAAAGCTGATTCACTGCCTGACTGATATAATACATATCCGATTGATTAATCAATTAAGAGACGATATATTTGCTGATTGAGTGTTTGACTATGTATGGCAGTGACGGAATGACTAACGGACCGACTAACAAAATGATTGACTTGTCTCGTACCCAACTCCCTTGCTTGTGCAGCGACTGACTCACGCAGGGACTAAAGGCTCATTGACTGTCAAATAGGCAGACTAAGTAACTGACGGGCCTAGTGACTGACTTTCTGATTGGCTGACAAACAATCTCATTTAACTGGTTAAGGAACTGAAACATTGATAGACAAGACTACATGATCGATTAATAGACGGAAGTGGCTACGGACTGACTAGCTGACTGAGTGAGTGACTGGCTACCTAACTTACCTGGTTGACTAGGTGATTTTCCTTCTAACAAATCAAATATTAATTGATTTACTGACAGATTACCTGGTTGATGCACTGATACCGATCTATGATCTATGTACTGAAATGTTCGGCTTCCTGGAGGATTTACTTATGAACTGACCAACAGACAGACGGAATGGGTGGCTAACTAGCTGACTAGTTCAGCAAATTAAATCACTTGTATAGTGCCGATGTGACTACCTGCTTCCTTGGTAAATAAAATACTGATTGGCTTGTTGACTGTTCATTTGACTGGCTGGCTGGCTGGCTGGCTGAAGGACTGACTGAGTGAATGATTGTGTAAGTGTTCGAATGCGTGATTAACATATTGACTGACTGGCTACCTGACTGGCGACTGTTTCACGTGACTAGCCGAGGGACTTACCTGTCAATTAAGACTAATTGACGTATTGATTGACTAGCTAAACCAGCTGACAGACTACCTGGTTAATGCACTAGACCAAATTTTTCAGTGGATTGGTTAGTCAATCAATTGCTAAGTGACGCACTAAATGATTTAATGATGTAGTGACCTACATGCTGTAACTCTTGGCTAATTTTAGGATTTACTGATGGATGATGCCCTTATTCGCGTTTTGTCTGCTTTGCAGACTGACAAATGGATTGGTTGACAAATAGACTTAGTGACTTGATTGCCGAATGGTAGTGCAGATTAATTTACTTGCACGGTAACGGGTTTGCTAATCTCGCCATTAGGTGGACAAACTGAATCTAACTCACAGCTTAACTCACTGGCCGACTGATTAAGAGACTGATGGACTGGCTGAGGGACAAGAAGCTTGTGACAGGCAAAGTCTTATTGACTCACTGATTGACTAACTGAATTGACTGGCTGACGATTCACTCAGCGACGGATGCACTGATTGACAAACTGACTACTTTAAAGACTGACCAACTGGCTGATTTACTGACAGACTGACTGGCATGGTTGTTGAATAACTGTGTAAATCAATTCACGTGCAAATGAGCGTCTTTACTAACGTATCTGCAATGTGGAGAAATTGACTCTGGCTCACTGATGAACTGACTGAATGAATGAATGACTGAATGACTAGCTAACTGAGTAAGTGTCTGACTGACTAATAACTGTATCACTGACATACTGACTGCCTAACTGGGAACGATCTTACGTGACAAGTGAAGTGACTTTTTGAGCTTTTGACTCTTCCCGCTGACTGGTTGTGCATATTAGATCAGTTGCAGAGTAGCGGGTTCTACAATCTAGATATATTGACTGCATCATTGACTCATTAATTGACTGATTGAGTTAGTAAGTAAATAACTGTCTAATTATATAATTAACTACCTTAATAACCGACTGAGTGACAAACTGGTTGCATGCCTGACTTACTGACTGAGTATCTAACTTCAAATTATCTCATCTGGATTAAATGACTTGCAAAGTGATGTATTTGCCAGCTTGTCTGCCAGGTTGAAAAACGCAATATCCGACTCACCGACTTACTCATTGACAGACTGATAGACAGATAGACTGACTGACTGACTGGCTTTCTAACTACAACCTCTTGTACGAGAAAGAAATCACTTGGAGGACAACGTATTTACCAGTCTGTTTGCTAGGTAGAAAGAAGTAATGTCTGACTTCCTGACTTCCTGATTGCCAGACTGAGAGATGGCTGGCTGCCCAACTGCAAAACATCCCACCTAAAATTCAATTTGTTTCAAGTAACTTATTTACCAACCTGTCAACCAGGTAAAATAACCCACTCTGACTGGCTGACGGACAGATTAATAGAGTGAGTGAGTGACTGACTGACTGACGGGCTGGCTTGCTGGCTCACTGACTGACTAACTGACTGACTGACCGATTGACTGACTGACTGACTGACTGACTTACTGACAGATTGACTGACTGATTGACTGACTGACTGACTGACTGACTGACAGATTGTCTGACTGACTGACTGACTGACTGACTGACTGACTGACTGACTGACTGATGCTCTGACTCGCTACCTAACTGCAATCTATTTTACCCGACACAAATCGCTTGGAGGGTAACATATTTTCCAACCCGCCTGCTATGTAGAATGACCTACTATCTGACTCACTGACTGACTAATTAACAGTATGGCTTACTGACAGACAGTCTGACTGGCTGACTGATTGACTGACTGACTTACTTTCTGACTGAGAGNGCAGACTAGTCGTGTGATTGACCGAACGACGGGACGACGTGCTGGCATGCTAGCTAGCGGCCCAACTGAATGACATACTGCCTGATGGATTGACTGACTGACTGACTGACTGACAGATTGACTGACTGACTGACTGACTGACTGACTGACAGATTGACTGACTGACTGACTGACTGACTGACTGACTGACTGACTGACTGACTGACTAACTGACTGACTGACTGATGCTCTGACTCGCTACCTAACTGCAATCCATTTTACCCGACACAAATCGCTTGGAGGGTAACATATTTTCCAACCCGCCTGCTATGTAGAATGACCTACTATCTGACTCACTGACTGACTAATTAACAGTATGGCTTACTGACAGACAGTCTGACTGGCTGACTGATTGACTGACTGACTTACTTTCTGACTGAGAGATTACTGACTGTTTCGGTTCCTGATGGGTTATGTAAATCAAATCACCTGCAGAGTAAAAAATGTACTAACCTGCCTTCCAGGTAAACAAACTGACTCTCTGACGTACTGACGCACTGCTTAGCTGACTGAAAAACTTGCTGACCGACTGTATCATCTGGCAGTGGAAGTGACTTACCTTGTGACAGACAAAGTCTTTTTAGCTCACTGATTGACTACCCGAATTGACTGGCTGATGAACGGATAAATTGCTGTCACACGGACATATTCTGTTGCTTAATTAACTTGATTATGAGACAATAAATGGCATAACGACAAAGTAATCAATTTCCTTAATGGTTTGGCGTTTTTGAATGATTCACTCAGCTACTGATGCACTGATTGACATACTGACTACTTTAAAGACTGACCAACTGGCTGATTTACAGACAAACTGACTGGCATGGCTGTTGAATGGTTGCGTTAATCAAATCACGTGCAAATGAACGTCTTTACTAACGTATCAACTATATAGAATAATTGACTCTAACTCACAGATTGACTGACTTCCTGCCTGCCTGCCTGCCTGCCTGCCTGACTAACTGTGTGAGTAACTGTCTGATTGACTAATAACTATATCACATGACTATGTTACGTAACAATTGATTTGACTAAGCTCCTCATAGACCAAAGACTGGCTAACGCGTTGATTAACTACATTAAATAACTAGCAGAGTAACTTTGCCGCATTAACACAGACATATTAACATACTAAATTACATAATGACGTACTGATAAATATGATAAATGTCCAGATGTATTGAGGGTTTACTAATAAACTAATGTAGTGACTGATGAACTGACTGCTTTGCAGGCTGACCAAGGGACTGACGACCTGCAGACAAACTGACTCTCTTAGTAGCTGACTGGTTGTGCATCTTAGTTCAGTTGCGGAGCAGCGGGTTCTTCAACCTAGATAAATAGACTCCACTGTTGATTCATTCATTGACAGACTGACTGAGTAAGTTACTGTCTAATTTAGTAATTAACTACTTTACTAATTGTGTGACTGACTGACAAACTGGCTGACAAACTGGCTGACTGACATTTTTGCGGGGTGACGCACTGACTGAGTACCCAACGTCAAACTCATCTGAAATCAAATCTCTTGCAAAGTGACGTATTTACAATTCTGTCACCTAGGTAGAAAAACGTAGTCTGACTCACGTACTTACTTATTGACAGACTGACAGGCAAACAGAGAGACTAACTGACAGACTGACTGACTGGCTAGCTGCCCAAATGCCAAATATCTCACTTGAAATTCAATTTGTTGGAAATTAACGTAATTACCAACCTGTCTGCCAGGTAGAATAACCCACTCTCTGACTCACTAAGTCACTGATTAATATAGACTGACTAATTGATTGAGTAACTGATTGACTGACTGACTGACTGACTGACTGACTGACTGACTGACTGACTTGCTGGCTGGCTGGCTGGCTGGCTGGCTAACTGATCGACTGACTGTTTGATTGAAAAACTGATGTGATGACTGAATGACGTATGTAAATCGAATCACGTGTAGAGTAAAGAATATGCTAACGTGACTGCTAGGTTGACAAACTTACTCAATATCTCATTACTTGACAAACTGAAAAACGTGCTGACCAGCTAATCAAGAGACTGGACGACTGACTGTTTGACTAACTACCCTACTGACAAGTGACTTACGGTTTGACAGACAAAGTCTTATTGACTCCNGCTGCCCAAATGCCAAATATCTCACTTGAAATTCAATTTGTTGGAAATTAACGTAATTACCAACCTGTCTGCCAGGTAGAATAACCCACTCTCTGACTCACTAAGTCACTGATTAATATAGACTGACTAATTGATTGAGTAACTGATTGACTGACTGACTGACTGACTGACTTGCTGGCTGGCTGGCTGGCTGGCTGGCTAACTGATCGACTGACTGTTTGATTGAAAAACTGATGTGATGACTGAATGACGTATGTAAATCGAATCACGTGTAGAGTAAAGAATATGCTAACGTGACTGCTAGGTTGACAAACTTACTCAATATCTCATTACTTGACAAACTGAAAAACGTGCTGACCAGCTAATCAAGAGACTGGACGACTGACTGTTTGACTAGCTACCCTACTGACAAGTGACTTACGTTTTGACAGACAAAGTCTTATTGACTCACTGATTGACTGAATGAACTGACTGGCAGACGAACGAGGTAATGCACGCACACAAAAGTATCACCTTGCTTGGTTTAACTTGCTTATGATACACTAAAGGACTTAATGAAGTTGAGATGAATGTGTTTAAACGCTTGATTTTATGGACGCTTTACTAAAAGGCTGAAGCCCTGTTTGGTGTATTGACCGATTTTTGCACTGATTAACAGACTGACTGAGTGGCACGTCGACTACCTTGGTAGCATACTGATTATGTAAATCAACGTACAAGCAGAGCAATGTATTTGCTAACCTGCCTGCTACGTAAATACACCATCTGAATTACTGTTTGACTGGCGACTTAACTAGAAACGATTTTTTAGGGTTCTATCAACTACTGATGCACTGACTGGCTTACTGACTGCATTGCAGACTAATCACCTGACCGACTGACTGACTGTCGGTCTGGTTGACTTCTGACTGACTGACTGATTGACTGCCTGCCTGCCTGCCTGCCTGATTGACTTGCTGGCTGGCTGTCTGACTGACTGGCTGGCTGGCTGTCTGGCTGTCTGACTGACTGGCGGATGAAAGGGCTGATCAACTGTCTGACTAGCTACCAACTGCAACCTATTTTACTTGACAGAAATTACTCGGAGGGAAACGTATTTACCAAGCTGCCTGCTTGGTAGGATATCCTACACTCTGACAGACAGGCTTATTGACTGGTTGGGTGTGTAACTCCAAACTGTCTCACCTGAAACTTAATCTCTTCCAAAGTAACGCATTTTCCAACCTGCCTGCTAGGTAGAATGACCTACTTTCTTACATATTGACTCACTCATTGATTAACAGAATGAATGACTGACTTGAATGACTGACATGCTGGTTGGCTTGCTGGCTGACTGACTGACTTGCTGACTGACGTGATAACTAGCATTCTGGCTGGCTACCTGTCTGCAACCTATTTTACTTGACAGAAATCACTTGGAGGGTAACGTGTTTACCAAAGTGTCTGCTTGGTAGAATATCGTACTCACTGAGAGACAGGCTGATTGACTGACTGGCTGTGTAACTCCAAATTATTTCATCAGAAACTCAATCTCTTCCAAAGTAACGTATTTACTAGCCTGCCTGCTAGGTAGAATGACCTACTCTCTTACAAATTGACTCACTCATTGATTAACAGAACGACTGACTGACTGACATGCTGGGTGGCTTGCTGGGTGGCTGGCTGCGGGTTGGCTGTCTCTCTAACTGAGAAACGACTGACTATTTCGGTTCTTGACTGGTTATGTAAATCAAATGTACTAACTCTGACGCACTGGCGTACTGCTTAGCCGACTGAAAAACGTGCTGACCGACTGATCAACAGACCGGATTACTGACTGATTAGCCAGGTGCTAAACTGAGATCTGTATCATCTGACAGTGGAAGTGACTTACCAGTCTTTTTGTCTCACTGATTGACTACCTGAATTGACTGGCTGACTTACGAACTGATTCACGTACTGATTGACTGCC
>RDPX01000527.1:1789-28324 GCA_003991215.1 Morbakka virulenta | reverse complement strand
GTAACAACACCTCCAAAGCAGACAATTCTGTGACACCCTCTTCCTTCGCACATCTCTTCTGAATCTGTAGTTCATTCACGATTTCCATCTTTCTGTAAACACAGTATTTTATACCTATAGACACATCCAAACCAGGTATTTCTATGACTCAATATTCTTTCCCACATCTTAAATTTCTCTCCATTTTGTTCAACAATTTGACGATTCATTGTAAACATTGTATCCCATACGTAATCACACCTCCAAAGCAGACAATTCTGTAACACCCTCTTCCTTTGCACATCTCTTCTGAATCTGTAGTTCCCTCACGACTTCCATCCTTCTGTGTAAACACAGTATTTTATACCTATAGACACATCGAAAGCAGGCATTTCTATGATTCAATTCTCTTTCCCACATCTTAAATTTCTCTCCATTTTGTTCAACATTATGACCATTTCTTGTAAACCTTGTATCCCATACGTAATCACACCTCCAAAGCAGGCAATTCTGTGACACCCTCTTCCTTCGCACATCTCTTCTGAATCTGTAGTCCATTCACGATTTCCATCTTTCTGTGTAAACACAGTATTTTATACCTATTGACACATCCTAACCAGGTATTTCTATGACTCTATTCTCTTTCCCACATCTCAAATTTCCCTCCATTTTGTTCAACATTCCGACTATTCCTTGTAAACCTTGTATCCCATACTAATCACATCTCCAAAGCAGACAATTCTATGACACCCTCTTCCTTCGCACATCTCTTCTGAATCTGTAGTTCCCTCACGATTTCCATCCTTCTGTGTAAACACAGTATTTTATACATATAGACACATCGAAACCAGGTATTTCTATGACTCAATTCTCTTTCCCACATCTTAAATTTCTCTCCATTTTGTTCAACATTATGACGATTCCTTTTAAACCTTGTATCCCATACGTAATCACACCTCCAAAGCAGACAATTCTATGACACACTCTTCTTTTGCACATCTCTTCTGTATCTGTACCTCATTCATGATTTCAATCTTTCTTTGAAAATACAGTATCTTATACTTACAGACACATCGAAAACAGGCATTTCAATTACTCACTTTTCCTTACCACATCTTAAATTTCTCTCCATTTTGTTCAACATTCTGACGACTAATTGTAAACATTGTATCCCATACTTAATCACACCTCCAAAGCAGAAAATTCTATGACACCCTCTTCCTTCGCACATCTCTTCTGAATCTGTAGTTCATTCACGATTTCCATCTTTCTGTGTAAACACAGTATTTTATACCTATAGACACATCGAAAGCAGGCATTTCAATGACTCAAGTTTCTTTCCCATACCATAAATTTCTCTCCATTTTGTTCAACATTCCGACGATTCCTTGTAAACATTGTATCTCATAAGTAATCCCACCTCCAAAACAAACAATTCTATGACACACTCTTCCTTCCCACATCTCCTCTTAATCGGTACTTCATTAATGATTTCAATCTTTCTGTGTAAACACAGTATTTTATACCTATAGACACATCCTAACCAGGTGTTTCTAAGACTCAATTCTCTTTCCCACATCTTAAATTTCTCTCCATTTTTTTCAACATTCCGACGAGTCCATGTAAACCTTGTATCCCATTCGTAATTACACCTCCAAAGCAGACAATTCTATGACACACTCTTCCTTCGCACATCTCTTCTGAATCTGTAGTTCATTCACGATTTCCATCTTTCTGTGTAAACACAGTATTTTATACCTATAGACACATCGAAACCAGGTATTTCTATGACTCAATTCTCTTTCCCACATCTTAAATTTCTCTCCATTTTGTTCAACATTCCGACGAGTCCCTGAAAACCGTGTACCCATACGCAATCACACCTCCAAATCAGACACTTCTATGACACACTCTTCCTTCGCACATCTCTTCTGTATCTGTACCTCATTCATGATTTCAATCTTTCTTTGAAAATACATTATCTTATACTTACAGACACATCGAAAGCAGGCATTTCAATGACTCACTTTTCTTTCCCACATCATAAATTTCTCTCCATTTTGTTCAACATTCTGACGATTCCTTGTAAACCTTGTATCCCATACGTAATCACACCTCCAAAGCAGAAAATTCTATGACACACTCTTCCTTCGCACATCTCTTCTGAATCTGTAGTTCATTCACGATTTCCATCTTTCTGTGTAAACACAGTATTTTATACCTATAGACACATCGAAACCAGGTATTTCTATGACTCAATTCTCTTTCCCACATCTTAAATTTCTCTCCATTTTGTTCAACATTATGACGATTCCTTGTAAACCTTGTATCCCATACGTAATCACACCTCCAAAGCAGACAATTCTATGACACACTCTTCCTTCGCACATCTCTTCTGAATCTGTAGTTCATTCACGATTTCCATCTTTCTGTGTAAACACAGTATTTTATACCTATAGACACATCGAAACCAGGTATTTCTATGACTCAATTCTCTTTCCCACATCTTAAATTTCTCTCCATTTTGTTCAACATTATGACGATTCCTTGTAAACCTTGTATCCCATACGTAATCACACCTCCAAAGCAGACAATTCTATGACACACTCTTCTTTCGCACATCTCTTCTGAATCTGTAGTTCATTCACGATTTCCATCTTTCTGTGTAAACACAGTATTTTATACCTATAGACACATCGAAACCAGGTATTTCTATGACTCAATTCTCTTTCCCACATCTTAAATTTCTCTCCATTTTGTTCAACATTCCGACGATTCCTTGTAAACATTGTATCCCATACGTAATCACACCTCCAAAGCAGAAAATTCTATGACACACTCTTCCTTCGCACATCTCTTCTGAATCTGTAGTTCATTCACGATTTCCATCTTTCTGTGTAAACACAGTATTTTATACCTATAGACACATTGAAACCAGGTATTTCTATGACTCAATTCTCTTTCCCACATCTTAAATTTCTCTCCATTTTGTTCAACATTCCGACGATTCCTTGTAAACATTGTATCCCATACGTAATCACACCTCCAAAGCAGAAAATTCTATGACACACTCTTCCTTCGCACATCTCTTCTGAATCTGTAGTTCATTCACGATTTCCATCTTTCTGTGTAAACACAGTATTTTATACCTATAGACACATCGAAAGCAGGCATTTCTATGACTCAATTCTCTTTCCCACATCTTAAATTTCTCTCCATTTTGTTCAACATTCCGACGATTCCTTGTAAACATTGTATCCCATACGTAATCACACCTCCAAAGCAGACAATTCTATGACACACTCTTCCTTCGCACATCTCTTCTGAATCTGTAGTTCATTCACGATTTCCATCTTTCTGTGTAAACACAGTATTTTATACCTATAGACACATCGAAACCAGGTATTTCTATGACTCAATTCTTTTTTCCCACATCTTAAATTTCTCTCCATTTTGTTCAACATTCCGACGAGTCCCTGTAAACCTTGTATCCCATACGTAATCACACCTCCAAAGCAGACAATTCTATGACATACTCCTCCTTCCCACATCTCTTCTGTATCTGTACTTCATTCATGATTTCAATCTTTCTTTGAAAATACAGTATCTTATACTTACAGACACATCGAAAGCAGGCATTTCAATGACTCAATTTTCTTTCCCACATCATAAATTTCTCTCCATTTTGTTCAACATTCCGACGATTCCTTGTAAACATTGTATCCCATACGTAATCACACCTCCAAAGCAGGCAATTCTATGACACACTCTTCCTTCCCACATCTCCTCTTAATCGGTGCTTCATTCATGATTTCAATCTTTCTGTGTAAACACAGTATTTTATACCTATAGACACATCGAAAGCAGGCATTTCAATGACTCAATTTTCTTTCCCACATGATAATTTTCTCTCCATTTCGTTCAATATTCCGACGATTCCTTGTGAACATTGTATCCCATATGTAATCACACCACCAAATCAGACAATTCTATGACACACTCTTCTTTCGCACATCTCTTCTGTATCTGTACTTCATTCATGATTTCAATCTTTCTTTGTAAATACATTATCTTATACTTACAGACACATCGAAAGCAGGCATTTCAATGACTCAAGTTTCCTTCCCATACCATAAATTTCTCTCCATTTTGTTCAACATTCCGACGATTCCTTGTAAACATTGTATCTCATACGTAATCACACCTCCAAAGCAGACAATTCTATGACACACTCTTCCTTCCCACATCTCTGAATCGGTACTTCATTCATGATTTCAATCTTTCTGTGTAAACACAGTATTTTATACCTATAGACACATCCTAACCAGGTATTTCTATGACTCTATTCTCTTTCCCACATCTTAAATTTCCCTCCATTTTGTTCAACATTCCGACTATTCCTTGTAAACATTGTATCCCATACGTAATCACACCTCCAAAGCAAACAATTCTATGACACATTTTTCTTTCGCACATCTCTTCTCTATCTGTATTTCATTCATGAATTCAATCTTTCTTTGAAAATACAGTATCTTATACTTACAGACACGTCGAAAGCAGGCATTTCAATGACTCAATCTTCTTTACCACATCATAATTTTCTCTCCATTTCGTTCAATATTCCGACGATTGCTTGTAAACTCAATATCCCATACCTAATCACACCTCAAAAACAGACAATTCAATGACACACTCTTCTGTCGCACATCTCTTCTCTATCTGTACTTCATTCATGATTTCAATCTTTCTTTGAAAATACAGTATCTTATACTTACAGACACATCGAAAGCAGGCATTTCAATGACTCAATTTTCTTTTCCACATCATAAATTTCTCTCCATTGTGTTCAACATTCCGACGATTCCTTGTAAACATTGTATCCCATACGTAATCACACCTCCAAAGCAGACAGTTCTATGACACACTACTCCTTCCCACATCTCCTCTGAATCTGTAGTTCATTCACGACTTCCATCTTTCTGTGTAAAAAAAGTATTTTATACCTATAGACACATTGAAAGCAGGTATTTCAATGACTCAATTCTCTTTCCCACATCTTAAATTTCTGTCCATTTTGTTGAACAGTATCTCATATGAAAGGACAACTCCAAAGATTATAATTTAATGATTCAAGTTTCCTTTTCACAATCTCTTCTTTATCTGTTTATCCTTCACGTTATTCGTCTTTCTGTGTAAAGACAGTATCGCATACTTATTGATACAACGCAAACAGGCATTTCAATGATTAACTTTTCCTTCAGACATCATATTTTTCCCTCGATATCGTTCAATATTTCGACTATTACTTGTAGACATCGTATCTCATATGAAAGGACAACTCCAAAGATTATAATTTAATGATTCAACTTTCCTTTTCACAATCTCTTCTTTATCTGTATATCATTCTGGATTTTTATCTTACTGTGTAAACACAGTATCTTATACTTTTTGACACATCGAAAGCAGGCATTTCAATGATTAACTTTTCCTTCCCACATCTCTTCTTTATCTGTATATCATTCAGAATTGCCATCTAGCTTTGAAAACACAGTATGTTATACTTATTGACACATCGGATGCAGGCATTCTAATGTTTAACTTTTGCATATCAAATCATATGTTTCACTTCATTTCGTTCAGCATTCCGACGATTCATTGTAAACACATTATCTCATACGTAACTACACTCTCAAGGCAGGCAATTCAATGACTCGATTTTCCTTCTCTCATCTCTTCTTTATGTGTATTTAATTCAAGATTTCCATCCCTCTGTGTAAACACAGTATCTTAAACTAATTGACACATCGCAAGCAGGCATTTTAATGAATCAAATTTCCTTCCCACATCAGAACTTTCTCTGCATTTCGTTCAACATCACGACTATTCCTTGTAAACACAGTATCTCATACGTAACTACACCCTCAAGGCAGGCAAGTTATTGACTCAATTTTCTTCTCATATCTATTCTTGATTTGTATTTCATTCAAGGTTTCCATCTTTCTGTGTAAACTCAGTATCTTATACTATTTGACTCATCGAAAGCAAGCAATTCAATGACTAACTTTACTTTCCCACATCATAACTTTCTCCCATTTCGTTTAATATCCCGAAGATTCCTAGTAAACCAAGTATCTCATGCGAAATAACAACTCTATAGCAGGTAATTTAATGTCTCAACTTTCCTTCCTACCTCTCTTATTCATCTGTATTTAATTCAAGATTTACATCATTCGGTGTAAACACAGTATTTTCTACTTATGGACCGATCCAAAGCAGCGGTTTTAATGATTAACGTATCCCTCCAACATCTCTTATTTCTTTCTTATTCATTCAAGATATCGATTTTTCTCTGTAAACACAGTATCCCATACGTAATTACAACTCAAAAGCAGACAATTCAATGACACAATCTTCCTTCCCACATCTCTTCTCTATCTTTACTTAATTTAAGACACATCAAAAGCAGGCAATACAATGATTAACATTTTCTTCCCACATCATATGTTTCTCTCGATATCGTTCAATATTCTGACAATTCCTTGTAAACACAGAATCACATACGAAATGACAACTACAAAGCAGGCAATTTAATGACTGAACTTTCCTTCCTATATCTCTTCTTTATCTTTATTTCATTCACAATTTCTATATTTCTCTGTAAACACTATATCACATACGTAATCACACCTCCAAAGCAGACAATTCTACGACACATATCTAGTATCTCATTCTTATTGACACATCGAATGCAGGCAATTAAATGATTAACATTTCCTTCCAATATTATAACTTTCTCTCCATATCGTTCAACATTCCAACTATTCCTATTAAACACAGTATCTCATACTTTTTGACACATCGAAAGCAGGCAATTCATTGATTAACTTTTTCCTTAGCACATCATAACTTTCTCTCCATTTAATTTAACACTCCAACTCTTACTTGTAGACAACGTATCTCATACGTAATAATAATAATAATAATAATAATATTAATAATACGTAATCTGTATATCATTCCAGATTTCTATTTGGCTTTGTAAACACAGTTTCTCATACGTAATTACACCCCAACAGCAGGGAATTTATAGACCCAACTTTTTTTAACACATCTAAAACAGGCATTTCAATGATTAACCTTTGCTTATCAAATCATATGTTTCCCTCCATATCGTTCAACATTGCGACTATTCCATGTAAACACAGTAACACATACGTAATGACACCTCTAAAGCATGAAATTAAATGACTCAACTTTCCTTCCTACCTCTCTTCTTCGTCTCTATTTCATTCAAGACTTCCATCTTCCTATGTAAACACAGTTTTTTCTACATATGGACAGATGGAAAGCAAGCAACCGTATAAATGATTAACACTTTCTTCAAACATCATTTCAATCATTCAAAAGGCATTTCAATTATTAACATTTCCTTCTCAACATCTCTTCTTTCAGTCTATTTTCTTTACAATTTCTATGTATTTCGTAGACATATTATCTCATACTTATTGACACATCCACAGCAGACATTTCAATGATTAACTATTCCTTCTCGACAATACTTCTTTCTCTCTATGTCAATCAACATTTTAATGTTTGCATGTAAATACAGTATATTTAATGTATTGACACATCCAAAGCAGGCCTTTCAATTATTAACTTTTCCTTCTCAACATATCTTCTTTCTCTCTATTTCATTCAACATTTCAATGTTTGCTTGTAAATAAAGTATCTTAAACGTATTGACGCATTCAAAGCAAGTATTTGAATGATTAACTTAACCTTCAAACACTACAGTTGTCTCACTATTTCATTCAACATTTCGATATTTACTTAGAGTTACAATATCTAAAACATTTGACACATCCAAAGGAAGGATTTTAATTATTAACCTTTCCTTTTCAACATCTCTTCTTTCTCTCTATTTCCTTCACAGTTTCTATGTATTTCGTAGACATATTATCTCATACTTATTGACACATCCAAAGGATGCATTTCAATGATTAACTTTTCCTTCTCAACATCTCTTATTTCTCTCTATTTCATTCAATATTTCAATCTTTGCTTTTGAAATACGCTATCTTAAACGTATAGACACATCCAAAGCCGGCATAACAATTATTAACTTTTATTTACAACTCTCTTTTTTCGCTCTATTTCATTTAAGATTTCGAGGTCTACTTATAATAGGAGTATCTAAAACATTTTGACACATCTAATGAAGGAATTTCTATTATTAACTTTTCCTTGTCAACATCTCTTCTTTCTCTCTATTTCTTTCACAGTTTCTATGTATTTCGTAGACATATTATCTCATACTTATTGACACATCCAAAGCAGATATATCAGTGATTAACTTTTCCTTCTCAACATCTCTTCTTTCACTCTATTTCATACAATATTTCAATGTTTGTTTGTGAAATACGCTGTCTTAAACGTATTGACACATCCAAAGCCGGCATAACAATTATTAACTTTTATTTACAACTCTCTTCTTTCGCTCTATTTCATTTAAGATTTCGAGGTCTACTTATAATAGGAGTATCTAAAACTTTTTGACACATCTAATGGAGGAATTTCTATTATTAACTTTTCCTTGTCAACATCTCTTCTTTCTCTCTAATTCTTTCACAGTTTCTATGTATTTCGTAGACATATTATCTCATACTTATTGACACATCCAAAGCAGATATATCAGTGATTAACTTTTCCTTCTCAACATCTCTTCTTTCACTCTATTTCATACAATATTTCAATGTTTGTTTGTGAAATACGCTGTCTTAAACGTATTGACACATCCAAAGCCGGCATAACAATTATTAACTTTTATTTACAACTCTCTTCTTTCGCTCTATTTCATTTAAGATTTCGAGGTCTACTTATAATAGGAGTATCTAAAACTTTTTGACACATCTAATGGAGGAATTTCTATTATTAACTTTTCCTTGTCAACATCTCTTCTTTCTCTCTAATTCTTTCACAGTTTCTATGTATTTCGTAGACATATTATCTCATACTTATTGACACATCCAAAGCAGATATATCAGTGATTAACTTTTCCTTCTCAACATCTCTTATTTCTCTCTATTTCATTCAATATTTTAATCTTTGCTTTTGAAATACGCTGTCTTAAACGTATAGACACATCCAAAGCCGGCATAACAATTATTAACTTTTATTTACAACTCTCTTCTTTCGCTCTATTTCATTTAAGATTTCGAGGTCTACTTATAATAGGAGTATCTAAAACATTTTGACACATCTAATGAAGGAATTTCTATTATTAACTTTTCCTTGTCAACATCTCTTCTTTCTCTCTAATTCTTTCACAGTTTCTATGTATTTCATAGACATATTATCTCATACTTATTGACACATCCAAAGCAGATATATCAGTGATTAACTTTTCCTTCTCAACATCTCTTCTTTCTCTCTATTTCATTCAATATTTCAATGTTTGTTTGTGAAATACGCTGTCTTACACGTATTGACACATCCAAAGCAGGCATAACGATTATTTACTTTTATTTACAACTCTCTTCTTTCCCTCTATTGCATTTGACCTTTCGAGGTCTACTTATAAGAGTAATCTACCTATAAGAGTATCTAAAACTTTTTGACACATCTAATGGAGGAATTTCTATTATTAACTTTTACTTGTCAACATCTCTTCTTTCTCTCTAATTCTTTCACAGTTTCTATGTATTTCGTAGACATATTATCTCATACTTATTGACATATCCAAAGCAGACACATAAATGATTAACTTTTCCTTCTCAACATCTCTTATTTCTCTCCATTTTATTCAATATTTCAATCTTTGCTTTTGAAATACGCTATCTTAAACGTATTGACACATCCAAAGCCGGCATAACAATTATTAACTTTTATTTACAACTCTCTTCTTTCGCTCTATTTCATTTAACATTTCGAGGTCTACTTATAATAAGAGTATCTAAATCTTTTTGACACATCTAATGGAGGAATTTCTATTATTAACTTTTACTTGTCAACATCTCTTCTTTCTCTCTATTTCTTTCACAGTTTCTATGTATTTCGTAGACATATTATCTCATACTTATTGACACATCCAAAGCAGATATATCAGTGATTAACTTTTCCTTCTCAACATCTCTTATTTCTCTCTATTTCATACAATATTTCAATGTTTGTTTGTGAAATACGCTGTCTTAAACGTATTGACACATCCAAAGCCGGCATAACAATTATTTACTTTTATTTACAACTCTATTCTTTCGCTCTATTTCATTTAAGATTTCGAGGTCTACTTATAATAGGAGTAACTAAAACTTTTTGACACATCTAATGAAGGAATTTCTATTATTAACTGTTACTTGTCAACATCTCTTCTTTCTCTCTAATTCTTTCACAGTTTCTATGTATTTCGTAGACATATTATCTCATACTTATTGACACATCCAAAGCAGATATATCATTGATTAACTTTTCCTTCTCAACATTTCTTATTTCTCTCTATTTTATTCAATATTTCAATATTTCTTTGTGAAATAAGCTATTTTTAACGTATTGACACATCCAAAGCCGGCATAACAATTATTAACTTTTATTTACAACTCTCTTCTTTCGCTCTATTTCATTTAACATTTCAAGGTCTACTTATAATAGGAGTATCTAAATCTTTTTGACACATCTAATGGAGGAATTTCTATTATTAACTTTTACATGTCAACATCTCTTCTTTCTCTCCATTTCTTTCACAGTTTCGATGTATTTCGTAGACATTTTATCTCATACTTATTGACACATCCAAAGCAATATATCAGTGATTAACTATTCCTTCTCAACATCTCTTCTTTCACTCTATTTCATACAATATTTCAATGTTTGTTTGTGAAATACGCTGTCTTAAACGTACTGACACATCCAAAGCCGGCATAACAATTATTAACTTTTATTTACAACTCTATTCTTTCGCTCTATTTCATTTAAGATTTCGAGGTCTACTCATAATAGGAGTATCTAAAACTTTTTGACACATGTAATGGAGGAATTTCTATTATTAACTTTTACTTGACAACATCTCTTCTTTCTCTCTGATTCTTTCACAGTTTCTATGTATTTCGTAGACATATTATCTCATACTTATTGACACATCCAAAGCAGATATATCAGTGATTAACGTTTCCTTCTCAACATCTCTTATTTCTCTCTATTTCATACAATATTTCAATGTTTGTTTGTGAAATACGCTGTCTTAAACGTATTGACACATCCAAAGCAGGCATAACAATTATTAACTTTTATTTACAACTCTCTTCTTTCGCTCTATTTCATTTAACATTTCGAGGTCTACTTATAATAGGAGTATCTAAAACTTTTTGACACATCTAATGGAGGAATTTCTATTATTAACTTTTACTTGTCAACATCTCTTCTTTCTCTCTAATTCTTTCACAGTTTCTATGTATTTCGTAGACATATTATCTCATACTTATTGACACATCCAAAGCAGATATATCAGTGATTAACTTTTCCTTCTCAACATCTCTTCTTTCACTCTATTTCATACAATATTTCAATGTTTGTTTGTGAAATACGCTGTCTTAAACGTATTGACACATCCAAAGCCGGCATAACAATTATTTACTTTTATTTACAACTCTCTTCTTTCGCTCTATTTCATTTAACATTTCGAGGTCTACTTATAATAAGAGTATCTAAAACTTTTTGACACATCTAATGGAGGAATTTCTATTATTAACTTTTACTTGTCAACATCTCTTCTTTCTCTCTAATTCTTTCACAGTTTCTATGTATTTCGTAGACATATTATCTCATACTTATTGACACATCCAAAGCAGATATATCAGTGATTAACTTTTCCTTCTCAACATCTCTTCTTTCACTCTATTTCATACAATATTTCAATGTTTGTTTGTGAAATACGCTGTCTTAAACGTATTGACACATCCAAAGCCGGCATAACAATTATTTACTTTTATTTACAACTCTCTTCTTTCGCTCTATTTCATTTAACATTTCGAGGTCTACTTATAATAAGAGTATCTAAAACTTTTTGACACATCTAATGGAGGAATTTCTATTATTAACTTTTACTTGTCAACATCTCTTCTTTCTCTCTAATTCTTTCACAGTTTCTATGTATTTCGTAGACATATTATCTCATACTTATTGACACATCCAAAGCAGATATATCAGTGATTAACTTTTCCTTCTCAACATCTCTTCTTTCACTCTATTTCATACAATATTTCAATGTTTGTTTGTGAAATACGCTGTCTTAAACGTATTGACACATCCAAAGCCGGCATAACAATTATTAACTTTTATTTACAACTCTCTTCTTTCGCTCTATTTCATTTAACATTTCGAGGTCTACTTATAATAGGAGTATCTAAAACTTTTTGACACATCTAATGGAGGAATTTCTATTATTAACTTTTACTTGTCAACATCTCTTCTTTCTCTCTAATTCTTTCACAGTTTCTATGTATTTCGTAGACATATTATCTCATACTTATTGACACATCCAAAGCAGATATATCAGTGATTAACTTTTCCTTCTCAACTTCTCTTCTTTCACTCTATTTCATACAATATTTCAATGTTTGTTTGTGAAATACGCTGTCTTAAACGTATTGACACATCCAAAGCCGGCATAACAATTATTAACTTTTATTTACAACTCTCTTCTTTCGCTCTATTTCATTTAAGATTTCGAGGTCTACTTATAATAGGAGTATCTAAAACTTTTTGACACATCTAATGGAGGAATTTCTATTATTAACTTTTACTTGTCAACATCTCTTCTTTCTCTCTGATTCTTTCACAGTTTCTATGTATTTCGTAGACATATTATCTCATACTTATTGACACATCCAAAGCAGATATATCAGTGATTAACTTTTCCTTCTCAACTTCTCTTCTTTCACTCTATTTCATACAATATTTCAATGTTTGTTTGTGAAATACGCTGTCTTAAACGTATTGACACATCCAAAGCCGGCATAACAAGTATTAACTTTTATTTACAACTCTCTTCTTTCGCTCTATTTCATTTAAGATTTCGAGGTCTACTTATAATAGGAGTATCTAAAACTTTTTGACATATCTAATGGAGGAATTTCTATTATTAACTTTTACTTGGCAACATTTCTTCTTTCTCTCTGATTCTATCACAGTTTCGATGTGTTTCGTAGACATTTTATCTCATACTTATTGACACATCCGAAGCAGATATACCAGTGATTAACATTTCTTTCTCAACATCTCTTCTTTCACTCTATTTCATACAATATTTCAATGTTTGTTTGTGAAATACGCTGTCTTTAACTTATTGACACATCCAAAGCAGGCATAATAATTATTAACTTTTATTTACAACTCTCTTCTTTCCCTCTATTGCATTTAACCTTTCGAGGTCTACTTATAATAAGAGTATCTAAGACTTTTTGACACATCTAATGGAGGAATTGCTAATATTAACTTTTTCTTGTCAACATCTCTTCTTTTTCTCTGATTCTTTAACAGTTTCCATGTATTTCGTAGACATATTATCTCATACTTATTGACACATCCAAAGCAGATATTTCAGTGATTAACTTTTCTTTCTCAACTTCTCCTCTTTCACTCTATTTCATACAATATTTCAATGTTTGTTTGTGAAATACGCTGTCTTAAACCTATTGACAAATCCGAAGCCGGCATACCAATTATTTACTTTTATTTACAACTCTCTTCTTTCCCTCTATTGCATTTAACCTTTCGAGGTCTACTTATAATAAGAGTATCTAAGACTTTTTGACACATCTAATGGAGGAATTTCTAATATTAACTTTTTCTTGTCAACATCTCTTCTTTCTCTCTGATTCTTTAACAGTTTCCATGTATTTCGTAGACATATTATCTCATACTTATTGACACATCCAAAGCAGATATTTCAGTGATTAACTTTTCCTTCTCAACTTCTCCTCTTTCACTCTATTTCATACAATATTTCAATGTTTGTTTGTGAAATACGCTGTCTTAAACGTATTGACACATCCAAAGCCGGCATAACAATTATTTACTTTTATTTACAACTCTCTTCTTTCGCTCTATTTCATTTAAGATTTCGAGGTCTACTTATAATAGGAGTATCTAAAACTTTTTGACACATCTAATGGAGGAATTTCTATTATTAACTTTTCCTTGTCAACATCTCTTCTTTCTCTCTAATTCTTTCACAGTTTCTATGTATTTCGTAGACATATTATCTCATACTTATTGACACATCCAAAGCAGATATATCAGTGATTAACTTTTCCTTCTCAACATCTCTTCTTTCACTCTATTTCATACAATATTTCAATGTTTGTTTGTGAAATACGCTGTCTTAAACGTATTGACACATCCAAAGCCGGCATAACAATTATTAACTTTTATTTACAACTCTCTTCTTTCGCTCTATTTCATTTAAGATTTCGAGGTCTACTTATAATAGGAGTATCTAAAACTTTTTGACACATCTAATGGAGGAATTTCTATTATTAACTTTTACTTGTCAACATCTCTTCTTTCTCTCTAATTCTTTCACAGTTTCTATGTATTTCGTAGACATATTATCTCATACTTATTGACACATCCAAAGCAGATATATCAATGATTAACTTTTCCTTCTCAACATCTCTTATTTCTCTCTATTTCATTCAATATTTCAATCTTTGCTTTTGAAATACGCTATCTTAAACGTATTGACACATCCAAAGCCGGCATAACAATTATTAACTTTTATTTACAACTCTCTTCTTTCCCTCTATTGCATTTAACCTTTCGAGGTCTACTTATAATAAGAGTATCTAAGACTTTTTGACACATCTAATGGAGGAATTTCTAATATTAACTTTTTCTTGTCAACATCTCTTCTTTCTCTCTGATTCTTTAACAGTTTCCATGTATTTCGTAGACATATTATCTCATACTTATTGACACATCCAAAGCAGATATTTCAGTGATTAACTTTTCCTTCTCAACTTCTCCTCTTTCACTCTATTTCATACAATATTTCAATGTTTGTTTGTGAAATACGCTGTCTTATACCTATTGACACATCCGAAGCCGGCATAACAAGTATTAACTTTTATTTACAACTCTCTTCTTTCGCTCTATTTCATTTAAGATTTCGAGGTCTACTTATAATAGGAGTATCTAAAACTTTTTGACACATCTAATGGAGGAATTTCTATTATTAACTTTTTCTTGTCAACATCTCTTCTTTCTCTCTGTTTCTTTAACAGTTTCTATGTATTTCGTAGACATATTATCTCATACTTATTGACACATCCAAAGCAGATATATCAGTGATTAACTTTTCCTTCTCAACATCTCTTCTTTCACTCTATTTCATTCAATATTTCAATGTTTGTTTGTGAAATACGCTGTCTTAAACGTATTGACACATCCAAAGCCGGCATAACAATTATTAACTTTTATTTACAACTCTCTTCTTTCGCTCTATTTCATTTAACCTTTCGAGGTCTACTTATAATAAGAGTATCTAAGACTTTTTGACACATCTAATGGAGGAATTTCTATTATTAACATTTAATTGTCAACATCTCATCTTTCTCTCTATTTCTTTCACAGTTTCTATGTATTTCGTAGACATATTATCTCATACTTATTGACACATCCAAAGCAGATATATCAGTGATTAACTTTTCCTTCTCAACATCTCTTCTTTCACTCTATTTCATTCAATATTTCAATGTTTGTTTGTGAAATACGCTGTCTTAAACGTATTGACACATCCAAAGCCGGCATAACAATTATTAACTTTTATTTACAACTCTCTTCTTTCGCTCTATTTCATTTAACCTTTCGAGGTCTACTTATAATAAGAGTATCTAAGACTTTTTGACACATCTAATGGAGGAATTTCTATTATTAACATTTAATTGTCAACATCTCATCTTTCTCTCTATTTCTTTCACAGTTTCTACGTATTTCGTAGACATATTATCTCATACTTATTGACACATCCAAAGCAGATATATCAGTGATTAACTTTTCCTTCTCAACATCTTTTCTTTCACTCTATTTCATACAATATTTCAATGTTTGTTTGTGAAATACGCTGTCTTAAACGTATTGACACATCCAAAGCCGGCATAACAATTATTAACTTTTATTTACAACTCTCTTCTTTCGCTCTATTTCATTTAACCTTTCGAGGTCTACTTATAATAAGAGTATCTAAGACTTTTTGACACATCTAATGGAGGAATTTCTATTATTAACTTTTAATTGTCAACATCTCATCTTTCTCTCTATTTCTTTCACAGTTTCTACGTATTTCGTAGACATATTATCTCATACTTATTGACACATCCAAAGCAGATATATCAGTGATTAACTTTTCCTTCTCAACATCTTTTCTTTCACTCTATTTCATACAATATTTCAATGTTTGTTTGTGAAATACGCTGTCTTAAACGTATTGACACATCCAAAGCCGGCATAACAATTATTAACTTTTATTTACAACTCTCTTCTTTCGCTCTATTTCATTTAACCTTTCGAGGTCTACTTATTATAGGAGTATCTAAAACTTTTAGACACATCTAATGGAGAAATTTCTATTATTAACTTTTCCTTGTCAACATCTCTTCTTTCTCTCTATTTCCTTCACAGTTGCTATGTATTTCGTAGACATATTATCTCATACTTATTGACACATCCAAAGCAGATATATCAGTGATTAACTTTTCCTTCTTAACATCTCTTCTTTCACTCTATTTCATACAATATTTAAATGTTTGTTAGTGAAATACGCTATCTTAAACGTATTGACACATCCAAAGCCGGCATAACAATTATTAACTTTTACTTACAACTCTCTTCTTTCGCTCTATTTCATTTAAGATTTCGAGGTCTACTTATAATAGGAGTTCTAAAACTTTTTGACACATCTAATGGAGGAATTTCTATTATTAACTTTTCCTTGTCAACATCTCTTCTTTCTCTCTAATTCTTTCACAGTTTCTATGTATTTCGTAGACATATTATCTCATACTTATTGACACATCCAAAGCAGATATATCAGTGATTAACTTTTCCTTCTCAACATCTCTTATTTCTCTCTATTTCATTCAATATTTCAATCTTTGCTTTTGAAATACGCTATCTTAAACGTATTGACACATCCAAAGCCGGCATAACAATTATTAACTTTTATTTACAACTCTCTTCTTTCGCTCTATTTCATTTAAGATTTCGAGGTCTACTTATAATAGGAGTATCTAAAACTTTTTGACACATCTAATGGAGGAATTTCTATTATTAACTTTTCCTTGTCAACATCTCTTCTTTCTCTCTAATTCTTTCACAGTTTCTATGTATTTCGTAGACATATTATCTCATACTTATTGACACATCCAAAGCAGATATATCAGTGATTAACTTTTCCTTCTCAACATCTCTTATTTCTCTCTATTTCATTCAATATTTCAATCTTTGCTTTTGAAATACGCTATCTTAAACGTATTGACACATCCAAAGCCGGCATAACAATTATTAACTTTTATTTACAACTCTCTTCTTTCGCTCTATTTCATTTAAGATTTCGAGGTCTACTTATAATAGGAGTATCTAAAACTTTTTGACACATCTAATGGAGGAATTTCTATTATTAACTTTTCCTTGTCAACATCTCTTCTTTCTCTCTAATTCTTTCACAGTTTCTATGTATTTCGTAGACATATTATCTCATACTTATTGACACATCCAAAGCAGATATATCAGTGATTAACTTTTCCTTCTCAACATCTCTTATTTCTCTCTATTTCATTCAATATTTCAATCTTTGCTTTTGAAATACGCTATCTTAAACGTATTGACACATCCAAAGCCGGCATAACAATTATTAACTTTTATTTACAACTCTCTTCTTTCGCTCTATTTCATTTAAGATTTCGAGGTCTACTTATAATAGGAGTATCTAAAACTTTTTGACACATCTAATGGAGGAATTTCTATTATTAACTTTTCCTTGTCAACATCTCTTCTTTCTCTCTAATTCTTTCACAGTTTCTATGTATTTCGTAGACATATTATCTCATACTTATTGACACATCCAAAGCAGATATATCAGTGATTAACTTTTCCTTCTCAACATCTCTTATTTCTCTCTATTTCATTCAATATTTCAATCTTTGCTTTTGAAATACGCTATCTTAAACGTATTGACACATCCAAAGCCGGCATAACAATTATTAACTTTTATTTACAACTCTCTTCTTTCGCTCTATTTCATTTAAGATTTCGAGGTCTACTTATAATAGGAGTATCTAAAACTTTTTGACACATCTAATGGAGGAATTTCTATTATTAACTTTTCCTTGTCAACATCTCTTCTTTCTCTCTAATTCTTTCACAGTTTCTATGTATTTCGTAGACATATTATCTCATACTTATTGACACATCCAAAGCAGATATATCAGTGATTAACTTTTCCTTCTCAACATCTCTTATTTCTCTCTATTTCATTCAATATTTCAATCTTTGCTTTTGAAATACGCTATCTTAAACGTATTGACACATCCAAAGCCGGCATAACAATTATTAACTTTTATTTACAACTCTCTTCTTTCGCTCTATTTCATTTAAGATTTCGAGGTCTACTTATAATAGGAGTATCTAAAACTTTTTGACACATCTAATGGAGGAATTTCTATTATTAACTTTTCCTTGTCAACATCTCTTCTTTCTCTCTAATTCTTTCACAGTTTCTATGTATTTCGTAGACATATTATCTCATACTTATTGACACATCCAAAGCAGATATATCAGTGATTAACTTTTCCTTCTCAACATCTCTTATTTCTCTCTATTTCATTCAATATTTCAATCTTTGCTTTTGAAATACGCTATCTTAAACGTATTGACACATCCAAAGCCGGCATAACAATTATTAACTTTTATTTACAACTCTCTTCTTTCGCTCTATTTCATTTAAGATTTCGAGGTCTACTTATAATAGGAGTATCTAAAACTTTTTGACACATCTAATGGAGGAATTTCTATTATTAACTTTTCCTTGTCAACATCTCTTCTTTCTCTCTAATTCTTTCACAGTTTCTATGTATTTCGTAGACATATTATCTCATACTTATTGACACATCCAAAGCAGATATATCAGTGATTAACTTTTCCTTCTCAACATCTCTTATTTCTCTCTATTTCATTCAATATTTCAATCTTTGCTTTTGAAATACGCTATCTTAAACGTATTGACACATCCAAAGCCGGCATAACAATTATTAACTTTTATTTACAACTCTCTTCTTTCGCTCTATTTCATTTAAGATTTCGAGGTCTACTTATAATAGGAGTATCTAAAACTTTTTGACACATCTAATGGAGGAATTTCTATTATTAACTTTTCCTTGTCAACATCTCTTCTTTCTCTCTAATTCTTTCACAGTTTCTATGTATTTCGTAGACATATTATCTCATACTTATTGACACATCCAAAGCAGATATATCAGTGATTAACTTTTCCTTCTCAACATCTCTTATTTCTCTCTATTTCATTCAATATTTCAATCTTTGCTTGTGAAATACGCTATCTTAAACGTATTGACACATCCAAAGCCGGCATAACAATTATTAACTTTTATTTACAACTCTCTTCTTTCGCTCTATTTCATTTAAGATTTCGAGGTCTACTTATAATAGGAGTATCTAAGATTTTTTGACACATCTAATGGAGGAATTTCTATTATTAACTTTTCCTTGTCAACATCTCTTCTTTCTCTCTAATTCTTTCACAGTTTCTATGTATTTCGTAGACATATTATCTCATACTTATTGACACATCCAAAGCAGATATATCAGTGATTAACTTTTCCTTCTCAACATCTCTTATTTCTCTCTATTTCATTCAATATTTCAATCTTTGCTTTTGAAATACGCTGTCTTAAACGTATTGACACATCCAAAGCCGGCATAACAATTATTAACTTTTATTTACAACTCTCTTCTTTCGCTCTATTTCATTTAAGATTTCGAGGTCTACTTATAATAGGAGTATCTAAAACTTTTTGACACATCTAATGAAGGAATTTCTATTATTAACTTTTCCTTGTCAACATCTCTTCTTTCTCTCTAATTCTTTCACAGTTTCTATGTATTTCGTAGACATATTATCTCATACTTATTGACACATCCAAAGCAGATATATCAGTGATTAACTTTTCCTTCTCAACATCTCTTATTTCTCTCTATTTCATTCAATATTTCAATCTTTGCTTTTGAAATACGCTGTCTTAAACGTATTGACACATCCAAAGCCGGCATAACAATTATTAACTTTTATTTACAACTCTCTTCTTTCGCTCTATTTCATTTAAGATTTCGAGGTCTACTTATAATAGGAGTATCTAAAACTTTTTGACACATCTAATGAAGGAATTTCTATTATTAACTTTTCCTTGTCAACATCTCTTCTTTCTCTCTAATTCTTTCACAGTTTCTATGTATTTCGTAGACATATTATCTCATACTTATTCACACATCCAAAGCAGATATATCAGTGATTAACTTTTCCTTCTCAACATCTCTTCTTTCACTCTATTTCATACAATATTTAAATGTTTGTTTGAGAAATACGCTGTCTTCAACGTAATGACACGTCCAAAGCCGGCATAACAATTATTTACTTTTATTTGCAACTCTCTTCTTTCGCTCTATTTCATTTAACATTTAGAGGTCTACTTATAATAAGAGTATCTAAAACTTTTTGACACATCTAATGGAGGAATTTCTATTATTAACTGTTACTTGTCAACATCTATTCTTTCTCTCTATTTCCTTCACAGTTTCTATGTATTTCGTGGACATATTATCTCATACTTATCGACACATCCAAAGCAGATATATCAGTGATTAACTTTTCCTTCTCAACATCTCTTCTTTCACTCTATTTCATACAATATTTAAATTTTTTGTTTGTGAAATACGTTGTCTTAAACGTATTGACACATCCAAAGCCGGCATAACAATTATTTACTTTTATTTACAACTCTATTCTTTCGCTCTAATTCATATAAGATTTCGAGGTCTACTTATAATAGGAGTAACTAAAACTTTTTGACACATCTAATGAAGGAATTTCTATTATTAACTTTTCCTTGTCAACATCTCTTCTTTCTCTCTAATTCTTTCACAGTTTCTATGTATTTCGTAGACATATTATCTCATACTTATTGACACATCCAAAGCAGATATATCAGTGATTAACTTTTCCTTCTCAACATCTCTTATTTCTCTCTATTTCATTCAATATTTCAATCTTTGCTTTTGAAATACGCTATCTTAAACGTATAGACACATCCAAAGCCGGCATAACAATTATTAACTTTTATTTACAACTCTATTCTTTCGCTCTATTTCATTTAAGATTTCGAGGTCTACTTATAATAGGAGTAACTAAAACTTTTTGACACATCTAATGAAGGAATTTCTATTATTAACTTTTCCTTGTCAACATCTCTTCTTTCTCTCTAATTCTTTCACAGTTTCTCTGTATTTCGTAGACATATTATCTCATACTTATTGACACATCCAAAGCAGATATATCAGTGATTAACTTTTCCTTCTCAACATCTCTTCTTTTTCTCTATTTCATGCAATATTTCAATGTTTGTTTGTGAAATACGCTGTCTTACACGTATTGACACATCCAAAGCAGGCACAACAATTATTAACTTTTATTTACAACTCTCTCCTTTCTTTCTGTTTGATTCAACATTTCGAGGTCTACTTATAATAGGAGTATCTAAAACCTTTTGACACATCTAATGGAGGAATTTCTAATATTAACTTTTCCTTTTCAACATCTCTTCTTTCTCTCTGTTTCCTTCACAATTTCTATGAATTTCGTAGACATATTATCTCATACTTATCGACACATCAAAAGCAGACATATAAATAATTAACTTTTACTTCTCAACATCTCTTTTTTCACTCTATTTCATTCAATATTTCAATCTTTGCTTTTGAAATACGCTGTCTTAAACGTATTGACACATCCAAAGCCGGCATAACAATAATTAACTTTTATTTACAACTCTCTTCTTTCGCTCTATTTCATTTAACATTTCGAGGTCTACTTATAATAAGAGTATCTAAAACCTTTTGACACATCTAATGGAGGAATTTCTAATATTAACTTTTCCTTTTCAACATCTCTTCTTTCTCTCTGTTTCCTTCACAATTTCTATGAATTTCGTAGACATATTATCTCATACTTATCGACACATCAAAAGCAGACATATAAATAATTAACTTTTACTTCTCAACATCTCTTTTTTCACTCTATTTCATTCAATATTTCAATCTTTGCTTTTGAAATACGCTGTCTTAAACGTATTGACACATCCAAAGCCGGCATAACAATAATTAACTTTTATTTACAACTCTCTTCTTTCGCTCTATTTCATTTAACATTTCGAGGTCTACTTATAATAAGAGTATCTAAAACCTTTTGACACATCTAATGGAAGAATTTCTATTATTATAAACTTTTCCTTCTCAACATCTCTTCTTTCACTCTATTTCACACAATATTTAAATATTTGTTTGTGAAATACGCTGTCTTATACGTATATACACATCCAAAGCCGGCATAACAATTATTAACTTTTATTTACAACTCTCTTCTTTCGCTCTATTTCATTTAAGATTTCGAGGTCTATTCATAATAGGAGTATCTAAAACTTTTTGACACATCTAATGGAGGAATTTTTATTATTAACTTTTCCTTTTCAACATCTCTTCTTTCTCTCTGTTTCCTTCACAATTTCTATAAATTTCGTAGACATATTATCTCATACTTATTGACACATCCAAAGCAGACATATAAATGATGAACTTTTCCTTCTCAACATCTCTTATTTCTCCCTATTTCATTCAATATTTCAATCTTTGCTTTTGAAATACACTGCCTTCAACGTATTGTCACATCCAAAGCCGGCATAACAATTATTAACTTTTATTTACAACTCTCTTCTTTCCCTCTATTGCATTTAACCTTTCGAGGTCTGCTTATAATAAGAGTATCTAAGACTTTTAGACAGATCTAATGGAGGAATTTCTATTATTAACTTTTATTTGTCAACAACTCTTCTTTCTCTCTATTTCTTTTACGGTTTCTATGTATTTCGTAGACATATTATCTCATAATAATTGACACATCCAAAGCAGATATATCAGTGATTAACTTTTCCTTCTCAAAATCTCTTCTTTCACTCAATTTCATAAAATATTTAAATGTTTGTTTGTGAAATACGCTGTCTTCAACGTATTGACACATCCAAAGCCGGCATAACAATTACTTACGTTTATTTACAACTCTATTCTTTCGCTCTATTTCATTTAAGATTTCGAGGTCTACTTATAATAGGAGTAACTAAAACTTTTTGATACACCTAATGAAGGAATTTCTATTATTAACTTTTCCTTGTCAACATCTCTTCTTTCTCTCTAATTCTTTCACAGTTTCTATGTATTTCGTAGACATATTATATCATACTTATTGACACATCCAAAGCAGATATATCAGTGATTAACTTTTCCTTCTCAACATCTCTTCATTCTCTCTATTTCATTCAATATTTCAATGTTTGTTTGTGAAATACGCTGTCTTACACGTATTGACACATCCAAAGCAGGCACAACAATTATTTACTTTTATTTACAACTCTCTTCTTTCGCTCTATTTCATTTAACATTTCGAGGTCTACTTATAATAGGAGTATCTAAAACTTTTTGACACATCTAATGGAGGAATTTCTATTATTAACTTTTTCTTGTCAACATCTCTTCTTTCTCTCTAATTCTTTCACAGTTTCTATGTATTTCGTAGACATATTATCTCATACTTATTGACACATCCAAAGCAGATATATCAGTGATTAACTTTTCCTTCTCAACATCTCTTCTTTCTCTCTATTTCATACAATATTTCAATCTTTGCTTTTGAAATACGCTATCTTAAACGTATAGACACATCCAAAGCCGGCATAACAATTATTAACTTTTATTTACTACTCTCTTCTTTCGCTCTATTTCATTTAACATTTCGAGGTCTACTTATAATAGGAGTAACTAAAACTTTTTGACACATCTAATGAAGGAATTTCTATTATTAACTTTTCCTTGTCAACATCTCTTCTTTCCCTCTAATTCTTTCACAGTTTCTATGTATTTCGTAGACATATTATCTCATACTTATTGACACATCCAAAGCAGATATATCAGTGATTAACTTTTCCTTCTCAACATCTCTTCATTCTCTCTATTTCATTCAATATTTCAATGTTTGTTTGTGAAATACGCTGTCTTACACGTATTGACACATCCAAAGCAGGCACAACAATTATTTACTTTTATTTACAACTCTCTCCTTTCTTTCTGTTTGATTCAACATTTCGACGTCTATTTATAATAAGAGTATCTAAGATTTTTTGACACATCTAATAGAGGAATTTCTATTATTAACTTTTCCTTGTCAACATCTGTTCTTTCTCTCTAATTCTTTCACAGTTTCTATGTATTTCGTAGACATATTATCTCATACTTATTGACACATCCAAAGCGGATATATAAGTGATTAACTTTTCCTTCTCAACATCTCTTATTTCTCTCTATTTCATTCAATATTTCAATATTTGCTTTTGAAATACGCTATCTTGAACGTATAGACACATCCCAAGCCGGCATAACAATTATTAANTTGACACATCTAATAGAGGAATTTCTATTATTAACTTTTCCTTGTCAACATCTCTTTTCTTTCTCTCTAATTCTTTCACAGTTTCTATGTATTTCGTAGACATATTATCTCATACTTATTGACACATCCAAAGCGGATATATAAGTGATTAACTTTTCCTTCTCAACATCTCTTATTTCTCTCTATTTCATTCAATATTTCAATATTTGCTTTTGAAATACGCTATCTTGAACGTATAGACACATCCCAAGCCGGCATAACAATTATTAACTTTTATTTACAACTCTCTTCTATCGCTCTATTTCATTTAAGATTTCGAGTTCTACTTATAATAGGAGTATCTAAAACTTTTTGACACATCTAATGGAGGAATTTTTATTATTAACTTTTCCTTTTCAACATCTCTTCTTTCTCTCTGTTTCCTTCACAATTTCTATGAATTTCGTAGACATATTATCTCATACTTACTGACACATCCAAAGCAGACATATAAATGATTAACTTTTCCTTCTCAACATCTCTTATTTCTCTCTATTTCATTCAATATTTCAATCTTTGCTTTTGAAATACGCTATCTTAAACGTATTGACACATCCAAAGCCGGCATAACAATTATTAACTTTTATTTACAACTCCCTTCTTTCGCTCTATTTCATTTACGATTTCAAGGTCTNACACATCCCAAGCCGGCATAACAATTATTAACTTTTATTTACAACTCTCTTCTATCGCTCTATTTCATTTAAGATTTCGAGTTCTACTTATAATAGGAGTATCTAAAACTTTTTGACACATCTAATGGAGGAATTTTTATTATTAACTTTTCCTTTTCAACATCTCTTCTTTCTCTCTGTTTCCTTCACAATTTCTATGAATTTCGTAGACATATTATCTCATACTTACTGACACATCCAAAGCAGACATATAAATGATTAACTTTTCCTTCTCAACATCTCTTATTTCTCTCTATTTCATTCAATATTTCAATGTTTGTTTGTGAAATACGCTGTCTTACACGTATTGACACATCCAAAGCCGGCATAACAATTATTTACTTTTATTTACAACTCTCTTCTTTCGCTCTATTTCATTTAACATTTAGAGGTCTACTTATAATAAGAGTATCTAAATCTTTTTGACACATCTAATGGAGGAATTTCTATTATTAACTGTTACTTGTCAATATCTCTTCTTTCTCTCTATTTACTTCACAGATTCTATGTATTTCGTAGACATATTTCTCATACTTATTGACACATCCAAAGCAGATATATCAGTGATTAACTTTTTCTTCTCAACATCTCTTATTTCACTCTTTTTCATACAATATTTCAATGTTTGTTTGTGAAATACGCTGTCTTACACGTATTGACACATCCAAAGCAGGCATAATAATTATTAACTTTTATTTACAACTCTATTCTTTCGCTCTATTGCATTTAACCTTTCGAGGTCTGCTTATAATAAGAGTATCTAAGACTTTTTGACACATCTAATGGAGGAATTTCTAATATTAACTTTTTCTTGTCAACATCTCTTCTTTCTCTCTGATTCTTTAACAGTTTCCATGTATTTCGTAGACATATTATCTCATACTTATTGACACATCCAAAGCGGATATATAAGTGATTAACTTTTCCTTCTCAACATCTCTTATTTCTCTCTATTTCATTCAATATTTCAATCTTTGCTTTTGAAATACGCTATCTTAAACGTATAGACACATCCCAAGCCGGCATAACAATTATTAACTTTTATTTACAACTCTCTTCTATCGCTCT
>RDPX01000526.1:315249-332749 GCA_003991215.1 Morbakka virulenta | reverse complement strand
AGTGATGATGGAGGGGTGCTTTGCATCTTCCAGGGGTGGTGAGAGCCAATTTTGATTGGGTGGTTTGTAGATGTTTGTTATTTTAGTGTCACCAAGTTGAATGGTTGATCTTTGAGTGCCATTTTTCTTTGTATGTCCTCCTTTATCTGTGACTAGGTCTGTTGCTCTTGCATAGATTATAGTGCCATACTTTTCCTGATTCAGTCTGTTAATGACAGAATAGCCATTGATAGAGTACTTTGATGGTGCAGCATTGTCGTTTAGGTGGGTCTCTTGGAGGAGGACTACATCCACGTCGTGTTTCCTCAGAAGGTGTGTCAGGTATTCACATTTGGCCATTGATATCTCCTCAATGTTGAGTGACAATATTCTAATTTTGGCACCAATCGTGATATTGTTGTCCTTTTTTGGTATTGGAGTCTAGTGAACTTGTCGTGTCTGACAGACTACCTTCAGCAGACACGCGGTCCTTATTATCCTGGGCGCCGACCGATCCAGTATAATTCTTTCTGGTTTTGTAAGGCATATTGAGATGTGAAGATGTGGGTCCTGGAGAAGGCAAGCCTTGTCAGGACGCCGGGTTGGCTCATTCTTTTTCACTGAACTTTGACGTGATGATCCATCTCAGGTATGAGCAGTGACTACCTAACTGAGTTGGGTGACCTTGAAGTTGTGTTCAACGTCTTGTGGATATTACCGTTGATAGGTAGTTCCTATTCTTCCGCTGATATCCACATCCACCATGCTGCCCTCCACGGTTTCTCTGTGACCCTAGTAGGGTGGCTTATGGGTACTCGGCCTTGCCAAAGGGCCTCCCATGAATTGATCCGGGGCTGCTTATTAAATATTCGCAGCTATCCTGTTATGGGGCATTCACCTATCCGCCACATGGGGACCCGCTGGGTTGGAGTATTTGTCTTCTCCTGGCGCTTGACAGTTCTTCCAGGTTACTGGCAAGTTTCCCCAGATGCTCTTCAGTTAAAAATTAGAAATGACAACAGGATCGATACAAATTTGATGCTATTGGTCCTTACAACAATAAGAAGAAAATCAGGTCAGTACAGATAGCCTCTGAAGAATAAAGCTTATTTATGTAATCAGGCATTGACTTTGGGTTCATTCTAGTCTTCACCCTCCCAGGCTGTTTTAATTTCACGGATAAGTGTTACTCGTCTTCCCCAATCTTCACGATCTTTCATTAGAGTTACTAAATCTACTTTTGGACAACCAGTATCCTCACATAGTTGGTCCAGGTTGGTCTTGGATGGTCACCTTATATGTCCTTTTCCATCTTGGGGGTCTCCATGAAATAAGATCTCTCTTACCTTCTCTATTACTCCTCAAGCAGTGCCCCGCAAATCTTTTATGACTTTCTCTAAGTACAGATCGTAGACACTGACGTTTACTATACAGTTGTTACATAGTGGAATGTTGTTTCTATGAAATGTTTAAAATAGCACGTGGCACATCCTGTTTTCCAGTCTTTCGGTGAGAGTCCATGAAGATGAAACATGTAGCAAAACTGAATACAATATGCGAGGAAGAAGTCACACTTAAGGCTGTTACTTATTTTATTTCGATTTTCACGTTTTGCTTAACCCACGAAGTGCACGACATGTTTTTCCTATTCGTATGTTAACAACTACTTCGTAGATTCAATGTTACTGCCGAGATACATGAAACTATCGACACATTTTAAGTGCTTTCCAGTACCGGCATCAATGGACCCATGGATGTTGAAACATAGATACTCTGTCTTTTTAGCATTAACAAATTATCCAACATAACCATCTGCACCTTCATGTTTGTGGAGTAGCATTTCAGCATCTTTTACTATGTCTGCAAATAATAGAAGATCATCGGTATATAATAGAAGATAATTATGTCGGATATCTTCTCCCTCTGGCTTTATATAGGGTACGCCCTAGTTCACTTCATGTGTCCACAAATGCGCGTAGGACAGTCTAGGCAAAGTACAGACTAAAAAGGGGATAGCATGTCTCCTTGGAAAACTCCTGCTAGGATATTAAAGTATTCGATGTTACCATCTGGTGATCTAACTTTGGCCTTTGTGTTCTCGTATATTATCATCATTCGTACCTTGTCATAATACCAACTCTGCTTTCTGAGGTTCTGCTCAAAAGCAGTATGAGACGATTCCTTAGACGGAAAAGGCAGGTTAAGGGGTATCTCTAAGATAAGTAAGACTACCTGCAACAACTTGAATAGTTTCATTTTGTAATTTCCATTGAGTACACCCAACGTCCGTATTACGACTAAAACATGTCTTAAGTGTTTCCCAAACAGCAGTATTTGGTATCCTTCTTCAGGGAGACGTCAGTTGGGTTACCCATTCTAATTGCCAAGAATCTTGTAAACCCAGAGCAATTCACCAGCACATCTAGCAATGCATAATGCAACAGAAGCAAACTTCAAGAATACTTGTTACCTATACTTTTATTTCTATAGCAAATTTCTACTGTCCTAGAAACATAAACAAATGTTATTAGTTACAAGAAAATTAATTATTGAACACATCAGGTAGTATATCGTCAAATAATCCTTTCATTTTATCTTCAGGATCTACACTACATAAACTTGCAGCGTTTGTTTTGTTACGCAAAACGGTTCGAATATATAACCAGTAAGATTCGAATTTGTGCGCACAAAGAATTCTTGATTTCAGGCAAAGCTTCTTAAACAATCGGTCACAGGGCCTTCTACCTGATATACTTTTATTAGGCCTCTAAAAATTCTTTTCCCCTACCGTATCGTGACTTGAGCTGTATTTAAACTCTTCAATGGAAGCACCGTATTTCAAAATTCGAATGTAACTCTTAATGACTGCAGCCATCAACCTACATGTCTAAATTACAAGAACCATACATGGGATAAAGTCACCAATTGTATGGAACTGTAAAAAGCAATGGGAAAAAAATAAAAAAAAGCACTCAGAAGCCAAATAGTCCCACAACCTACCTGTTTGAGGAGAGAAACTACATCCATGGAAATATTTATTACGACGATGAGCAACACCTTCAAAAACATACGTCCACTGGTGCCCGAGTGGTTAAATCAACAGATTACAATACCAGAGATTCACATCTCGAATGCCCTCCATGCCCCTAGACGTACTGCACCCAATTTGCTTCTCTGTTATGTGTGGCAAGACACTGAGTTTGTACATGTTTTCGTAGATAGATTTGGGGGACGAAAGAAAAATATCACCAAATTGAAAAGATTAAAAAGCACAAAGAAAAAAATCCTATAAGAAAAGTAGCTATCTGCGCTAAAGTGGCTTCAAAGGTTCACTTAAAGTGAAAAACCTAAAAATAGATGAAGACGTGGAGAGAAAGGAATCATAGGAGATGTAAATACAATTAAGGTAAGCTCCTTAAACCATTCTCAGTTATGATAAGCAAAGAGAAGACCAAGAGAAGCCATATTTCGTCGGTGAGACTTCTCAAACTACTAACAAGTCTCTGAACTCTATTACGAACAACAAGTTGAAATAATTGGGCACCTCCCCAGATGTGACACCTGTACTCCCTGCAAGGACGAATTGTAAACTTAAAGAGATACAAAATGGCCTCAGGTGTAAGTAATTATCTTGCGTGATACAAGGAACCAACCTGTGTGGAAGCAGATTCACCAACAGATTGAATAAAAGAAACCAAAAAAAGATCTGATGGAAATGACAACCGAAGCAACACCATTCCTCAAGAGGAAAAACCTCACCAGTGTAAACATCAGAATGATTACCCATGAATATTGGAGGGAGATAGGGAAGACATTGGAGGAACTCAGCTTTCTACCAAACGACACCAGTTGTGTTTTTGCAAAATTGAAATAAAGCAACCACTTTCTTCCCCATTCTCTGAGAGTCTGAAGGTCAGACTACAAATATTCCGCAAGTTTGATTTATTCATGCCGTGCTGCTCTGCAAGCAATGCCAGAGTACACGATAGTGTCATCGGAATAGAGGCTGATAAACTGAAACAAGCTAAAAGAGAGATCGTTTATGTGAGGATAGAAAACATTTGGACCAAAAATAGAAACTTGACGAACACCAGTATTAATGGAATACACAACAGTTGAGATTATACTAAACGTATCGAATGCCGTGGAAATATGAAGAGCTGTACCAGTCCTTCACCAGACCTATCCATAAATCTATAGAAACGTTCCGTGATCACAATGCAAATGTCACCAGCGGAGCAAGATCCTCTAAATTCGCACTGAACTTCAATAAAGAGACCTAAATTCCACAAGAACTCGAACAGAGTATCCTGTATAAGTCCTTTCTAATGACAGAAATATGACTTACAGGCTATTAATTGTCAGGGTCTTCAGAACCATTTGCAATCCTAAACACTGGAGCAACATTAACAAACCTTCCAGGAATATATATATATAATTATATTGTAATACAGCCTTCTGCAACAGCGGTCAAATAAGGAAGGCGTTTGGCTGCTTCTAGCCTCGTCGAATCCCTCAGGTTCTTAACATGTTTCTTACGTCCTCGTGATACTATTCCCAAACCATCTATCGGAACCGATGTGACACTGAATTTCACAATGTTACATACTCTTCCAATATCATCCTTCAACATTTAATATTCTTCAATTTATTCAAGTTTTTTCTCCTTTATCCCAAAACACAATGCCTGGTCTTCTAGCTTCAATAATCTGGTCATATTGAATGTTGATGCCTTACCCAGCTTATCAGTATGTCGTTTGATGAACTTGTTGCGCAAGAATTGTTCCTGGGGACACGATGTTAGAGTTTCAGTGCATATTTTCAGACCATAGAAACGCACTACTCTACTCCTTTTCTTTATTAACAGTAAGAAAAAATTCGTATAATCTTTCTCTTACTGTTCATTTTCCTTGAGTTCGATGTGTTTTTCCTTTATTAACTGTTTTCAGTCCCTTTCTAGTTGTAGATGTCCATTTGGATGTCCATTTTGTAAAACATTTTGAAAACCTGACACCTGAGCATGTGAACAATTACAGAATACACTTTTAACAAGGCTTGCGATGTTAAGGCAGAAAAAAACTGACAACCAACTATGTATTCCTATAAAGAACATAAGCTCAAAGGCTTAAACGATATACTGAGTACAAAATAAAGCTACCTTAATTTTCACTGGCTGAAATTCATCTTTATTTACTGCAGCATCAGTTGACAAAATGCTATCCATCGCACATTCTGATATTGTGTCATATCCCATATTGAAGGCAACTGAAAAGCTAGATGGTGAATGTATGACATTTGATTGACGAGAGACGCTTTCTAACAAAAGCTGCCAAGTTGAATCATTACCGGCTTGTATCTAAAATTAGGAAATTTTTATATCAAAACAAAAAAATATTTTTAAAACAAACGTGACTAAAACATATAAGAAAAAAGGACATATTTCAGTGTTCTTCTAAAAACCTCTAAACATTCTTAAACTCGATTTGTTTTTATCCGTCTGAACCTAAGCCTCTTAACCATGCACCACTTATGCTAATCTACCTTCAACTCGACGACTAACGTACCAATTATCTACGTGGGGAGTAACTACTTTTCATGGAAGAAACAACCAACGCTCAAGGTGATTTATGCCATTTGCTACATAAGTCAACGCTTCAGAAGTACAGGCTCGATTCATTACGCACTGTAACTGAGCTACCAGAAAGATAAAATTTCTAATACGCCAACAAAAATCATCGAGATGCCCCAAACTATCCGATTCTAATCTTACCTTATGAGACAGAGATATCCATCAACTGCATTAGGAAACAACCAACGCTCAAAGTGATTTATGCCATTTGCTACATAAGTCAATGCTTCAGAAGTACAGGCTCGATTCATTACGCACTGTAACTGAGCTACCAGAAAGATAAAATTTCTAATACGCCAACAAAAATCATCGAGATGCCCCAAACTATCCGATTCTAATCTTACCTTATGAGACAGAGATTTCCATCAACTGCATTAGGAAACAACCAACGCTCAAAGTGATTTATGCCATTTGCTACATAAGTCAATGCTTCAGAAGTACAGGTCGATTCATTACGCACTGTAACTGAGCTACCAGAAAGATAAAATTTCTAATACGCCAACAAAAATCATCGAGATGCCCCAAACTATCCGATTCTAATCTTACCTTATGAGACAGAGATTTCCATCAACTGCATTAGGAAACAACCAACGCTCAAAGTGATTTATGCCATTTGCTACATAAGTCAATGATCAGAAGTACAGGCTCGATTCATTACGCACTGTAACTGAGCTACCAGAAAGATAAAATTTCTAATACGCCAACAAAAATCATCGATATGCCCCAAACTATCCGATTCCAATCTTACCTTATGAGACAGAGATATCCATCAACTGCATTAGGAAACAACCAACGCTCAAAGTGATTTATGCCGTTTGCTACATAAGTCAATGTTTGTAAGTATTTGTAAGTATACAAACTGCATAAATTAAGCGAGAAAATGCATACGTTACGAAATTTAATGTGATGTTAGATGAATAAAGTTGTCTTTTTATAGGGTCAAAGTTTGTGAAAAATAGGCTAGTGGCAATCCATGAAGTTAATATTTTAAGGTAGAGTTAACATATTTATCAATAAAGATTGGTGGTGTATAGTAAAGAATGTTGGTCATCGAAATAAACTATTGGCAAGCTCAACTACTGTATAATTGTTCACAGTGCATTGTAAATTGCTAAAAATATATTTTAGCACTTTGATACTTTAAAGCTGAAGTTCTTATTCTGTTTGCTATCATATAATGTCAATAAAGAGAAATAGAATTAGGAGCGGAGGAATGTCCACCAATGTTTTCAGAGAAGAGGGGGAATAATGAAGTGGTTACCACCTACGTGAAAACATTAACTTACAGAACCTCTGTGGATTTTGTAACAGTGAAATTTCCCCCCTTAAGTATTTAGCTTTGCGGCGTAATGTTGTGTACATGGAAAAATATAACCTCCTTTTCAAATATTCTGTGCAACGTACCATGAGGTAGGTAATTCTTTCAACCAAGTCTTGACACATATCCATTTTTGATATTTTTTCTTTCACGTGAGTTACTACTACTTCCTGCATTGAAGCCAAATCAATGAATACAAGCTCACCAAGCTAAAAGAGAAGAAATGAAATGGGGCGAAATAAAATCAGTGAATGCTACTAACTTTTGCATAATGTTGATTCTCAGTATAACGTAGAATCAACATTGTGGGAAAAGAATACCTATGAGCCCTTGGGTTGCATTTCTTTCTTCCGGATTAAAAAAAAATTACCCCAATCCAAAATCTAAATGCAGTTAAACACTTCTGTTTTTGTAATCTCAATGTCATGCATTAATCTATTCTTTCCCCTACATTTTGGTTACCAACATAAGATGTAAAACTATATTGCTCATTCAAGGTATTAACTGAACCTTTTATACAGCTACCCGCTAAGAAGTAAAGAAAATCCAAGCTATGCATCGTTATATTGTTGTGGAATACAGTGTAATAGAATTGAAAACGAGGCAGCCTGGATTGTCGAGCGCGATATAAGACACTCGTATTCATCCTGCCACCTACCACATGTCAATTGACATTTTCATCCTTAGATAAGAATGCAAAATGTTCTTTTTGTCTATAATGGTAACATTTCCTTTATTCTCACCGGAATACTGAGCTACTCATCATCACCGTCACCATCACTATCATCATCATCATCATCATCATATTCATCACTATCATCATCATTATTGTTACTCTTGCCCTCGAGCTTTAGTTTAGAGGTAGCTACGAAACAGAGAGGGGCTGATTATTTACAAAAAAAGCCACAGACAAATGTTGTGATTTTTAAAATATCAAATATTTTGAAAAACAATTAAGAAACAACTAAGAAATGTTTCATGGTAAAAAGTGAGAAAAGTTAAGAAAAACAGTGCCTGAACGCAAACACAGTGTAATTCATAGAAAAAAAAGTGTAGCTTATGATTCCATTTATGTGGTTAGAGATAGTGCTTAGGTTCAGGCGTATCACTAACTACTGTGAGTACAAGAAATATAGCATCACCACAATGATTCATGTCGTCCGTACAAGCTTAAACATACAGAAAATAAGAAAAAATATACCTCAGTTCCAACAATGCCAATATTTCTATCATCAACACTATGCCACCAAACAATACAAGTTGGCATGCCTAAAAATAAAAAAATGCTAAAACGTATGCAAGCTCTACCCAATGCATTATTTTATCAATGGTTTAATATCCATGAAGAACGCTACCTTCCCTTACAGATATCCATAAAATAAATACTTGCTAAATAACGATTCCGATTTTAAAAATAACAGCGAACGATTCAAAAATATACATTTACTGTCTGTTATTTTTATTTCGTATAAGGCTCTATAAATTCCAACAAGTATATTTTAGTTAATTGTACAACTAGCACATGATACATGCAGCTGTTGTATCTCTGAAATTCTTCATCTTACAGTTGATAGTAAAATTTTACTTCCGTAATACATGTTACCAAATATAAAACTCATTTGTCATGAAACGTGTCGTAGAAACTTGCATACGTAAATCAATTCTGGAGATCTTCTAATTTTCGAAGTGACTATGGCTGCTCACTCTTAAGATCACGTCGTAACTAGTTTGCCCATACAATATGCCAAACAAGTCGAAAAAGTCTAATTTTACCCATTCCATCTTTTATTTTACTGAAACATTCCCATAACAAGCTGAATTCAATTTTCATTATTAATAGATACCTGACTTGACATAGGTAAACTTTTTCTAAAATGCCTCTTTCGAAAGAAGTCCTCCCAACTGTAATACATTGCTGACTTGATAAAAATGCCACCCCTTTTACTATTTAATAACCAAAAATAAACAACTGCAGTGGTGAAAAACAAACCATTAGTAGTATAAAACCTTCCTTTTTTCACAACTCACAATCCTATGTGAAGTGTGAAGACAATGAATGTACCCGTTTACTTAGATTAAGGGGTACTCCAAGTCTGCTAACTTATCTATCTACTCCTCAAATGAAAAAAAACATGGAAAAGATGCATCAGTTTCGGCAGATGCCATTGCAAACTGAAAGGATCGTTTCCCTGTCGTCCCTTATTGCCATGCTCCCATGTAACATTAGTCCAATGCTATTTGTGAAAGATTAGCAGATACTTCCTCCGCCAACACTAAAATCTCGTTACACCATTTCTAACAGTAAGTGTGATGGTCCATGTGATGTGCTTAGACAACTCTAGCTCCGTCACTTTGAATTTGAGCCACATAAAACGTGGTCCTACATTGTTAAAAAGATGTACAGCAGATTTTCCTCACTGCAGTAAGACACTTATTAGGAGTTCAATATATCTTCTACACGGTAATGATGTTGGTAAAGAAGGTAAACGTTTGTACCATTTCAGCTCATCGGAAATTAATAAAACCTATTAATTTGGTAATTAAAAAAATCCCAAATTCCACTTTGTTAATTGAAATTGGGATAAGAAATAAGGTTATCGACTACTACCTGAGAACTTTACAGGACCAACCCTTGTCAAGTCAGACAACGACCATTTCTTCGGCGAGTTTGTAACTTCGGAAGGATCCTTGTTGGAGAAAACAGAAACAGAAAATTATAGATCACATATAAAACAATATAGATTCTTATAATACTGGACATAAAATTAAAGTAGCAAAATAAATTAAGGTATTCTATTGCTAACTAAACAAAAACATATCATTGTAATTACTGCAAAAAAGTGGCTTTAATGTCTGACTAAAACCAGGTGAACTAACACTTCCCTTACACTCAATGTAATCATTTGAACAATTGTTCATGTTTCAATATCAGCCTTCATCTTGTTTCTAGCTAGTAATCATATATACTTCCTTTTTCTGGTGGATTAAACTGAATGTATAGGGGTTTTTTAGCTTTGATCGTGGCAACGCAACTTTCTATGCTTTACGTTTCATATCTTTACGGTTTTTCATTAGTATTTCCATACATCGTCACTGTCATTCATTATGAGTACCGTCTCTATCAGATCTCTATTTAGTTACTAATCTTTGCTGTTACTTCTGACGTTAAATCTTTCAACCCCTGTTATCTTCGATCTATTTATTTATTTATTTATATATTTATTTATTTATTCATTTATTTATTCATTTATTTATTTATTTATATATTTATTTATTTATTCATTTATTTATTTATTCATTTATTTATTTATTCATTTATTAATTAATTTATTTATTTATATATTTATTTATTTATATATTTATATATTTATATATATATTTATTTATTTATTTATTTATTTATTTATTTATAATGAATCTAATACAGGATAAAACACTTCAACAAAAAGATATGCTGTTATCAATGTGCGTCCTGTAAAATTAAGATAAAAACTACTTTAATAGAAATTTAAAGGATTTCAAAATAAAAACTGATTAACTATAAAATTGTTTAACTGATAACTTAAAAGAATTAAAATTTTTTGATCTTCCTCACATCCATTGGTAGCTCATTGTAAATTTTCGTGCCAATAAACGAAACTGCTCTTTTTCTATATTCTGTCCTCATTTTGGTAGTCTCAAGGAAAGATTGTTATTACGTGTACCGTGATTGTGCTGAATGAGTTGATAATATTCACCAAACTGTTCACATATATCTTTAACCATGCACTTACAAACGAAGTAATAGAGATGACGTTTTGTTAGTGAACCTGTTTGTTAAGTATGTTATCAACTGGCTTTTGAACTCTTTTCAAACACTTTCATTCTTAGGCTTCCAAGCTCGCCACCTTTATCTCTTTTTCTTTGCTTGTCTTATTTCCATCTTAACCTGAAATTTATCACGTGCATTCTCTACTGTATGACTGCTTTCTCTGTTATGATTTTAAAATCCACGAGCCTTATATGATCTCATGTTTTATTAATAACGAGTTGGCTGCAAGTTTCCATCGTAGTTGTATGCTGCTCTGTGTCTCTTCCTTTTCTCAAAACTGGCCCTCACTACGAATAGATTCAAGACTTTACCTGTGTTTATGATACGTTTGCCTTCAGTTTGTTCTTGTCCATCTTTGTTTTTCAGAACCTTACTACATTCTTCCCCCTTTATTTGGTACTGACATTATCATGGCCTCTAAGTTTTAAAGAATGTATATTTCTTATGCTCAGAGAATTCCTCTTGAGGAGAAGAGGCACAGGTAAAACTGGCCATTCCTTATTTCGTGTCTTCTTTAACACTGATTCGTCTTCCATATTACCTTTTCACTTCCGCAACTTGACCCTTTAAGATTTAACACTGAAACCTTTTCTATACCGTTCATTGTGCGAATAGTTTGTCAGGCACTTCGAGTACGCATTTGCACTAGGGTGTCTGTGATTCATTTTCGATTGTTTTCTTATACTCTGAACCAACGTACAAGGCCCAGTAGCAACACAGTCATTGGTAGTGTCCCCAGCATTTGTTCTAAACGACCTAAATTACATGATTAAAAGTTGGCTGGACTAAACATAACTGACAAAATGGGGATTCACCATAAGTTCTAAAAACCTTTGTCGTGCAGTAAAACACTCAACTGAACATATCTTAAAGGTGACCGTTGCTCCTTCGGTGTTCTGCCAAAGACTTCGGGATGCAAACAGCCCAGCTAATAAATGGGTAGGGCATAGGCGCACTACAACACAATAAATTCAATCAAACACGTCAATGGTTTTCAAAGAATTTACCTTTAGTGATGCCAAAGCAGGTATGAGATAAATACTTGAGTCACAACAAGCACATATAATCCATGCTGCGTACAAAGGGTCGATGGATAAGCATGTGATTCGCTTATGAGGGTTCTAAAACAAAAGTTAAAAACGCTAACAAAATACTAGTGATCAAAAGAAACACACAGGGCCCATGCATCAATATGAGCATATGTCCTACTCTCATACTTACAAATACATTATGCTTGAATCCAAATATACTAGGGTTACATTACCATGATATGTATACGGTGGATAGAAAAGCGAAATAGATGACAGCAGTAAATCAGATAAAGTGACGTTATTGATCAGGGTATGAACAACTTGAAGAAACGTATGGCTGGCGCAACGTCAACACCGCACCTCGTACCAACTCCATTACGAGGTTGACCCAACCTGAATGGTAGAGGGCCGTAAGAAGAAGTAAAAGTTTCATATATTCCGTATTTTAAGTTAACCCTTTGTTATTCAATACCTTATATTTTCTTTCTTTTATAAAACTCTGTGGACTTTGACGTCTTCATCCAATTGACTAATTAAAGAGTTAAAATTTCCCCAATTACAATTACACTACGATTCCGAAACATCTCCTTTACGGGGAGCTGGCAAACGGTAAAAGAAGGATCGGACGCCCTTATCTACGGTTCAAAGATGTTGGCAAGAGAGACTTGAAGCACATGGGAACCAAAGCAGCAGACAGAGTAGAGTGGAGAAGAGTTACGAAAGCTGGCCTAACTCATGGAGAACAAATTTTAGCGACAAGAAATGAACAAATAAAGGAAAGGAAAGCCAGACAAACGAATCAGTCAAGAGATGACATGGCAACTTTTATCTGCCATTGCTGTAGCCGTACATGCCTATCCAGGATCGGCTTATTCAGCCACTTAAGACGATGTTCCAAATAATATTATCCAGGCGCTTACCATAGTCAACAAGACTGAAGGTTGCCAACAGAGGCAATTACACTCCTCAAAAAAAGTAAATCAAAATATTGATACTTATACTCTCTTTTTACCTTTACCCGAGTAATTACATTAATGCGCAAATTTATTTCTTATTATATATATATATATATATATATATATATATATATATATTATATTATTTCTTATAAATTGGTTTTGTGTGTTTAAGTATTAGCAGAGATCACAAAATGTCTCCTTGATAGCACTTGCACTTAAATAAACAAAAAGAGACAGGCTTTGACAAATCGAATATTAGCCGCGGTACGTGTGCGTACTCGAATAAATTATCTTCTGTACGTAAAATTTCGTCAAACGTACTCTGTTGATAAGACAGTATGTACGTGCGCTTCCAGTTCTTCATTAACTTTGTTTTTTTTACTTCCAAAAAATTTAAAGATACTTGCTTGCGTAGACATCTTTTCTATAATGTCCCATCGATGTTTAATCAAACAAAAAGAAGCAAAACGTTTTACTGATTTTACCATAACACCTGTTAAGTGATACAAACAAAACATTCCGTTGATGGTCAATTATAGCAAAATAAAAATTGACTGACGTTTTTTTAATTTTAATGCCGCATGTCAGTACATGTATGCAAAAGAAAGAAAAATTATTTAAATAGAAGACGTACTTGAAGCAATAACGCATTTCATTATTTATACCGGGCGTACACCAAGAATAGAAAAACTTTGTACGTGTGTGGACTTGGAGCGAAATATTTCAAAACGTGAAAAAGGAATTTATTTGTTTTGAAGTACGTAACGTACGCACGTACGCAATTTGTCAAAGCCTGTATATTCACAACTGGTCACACCTGCCTTTTACGAAATCCTGATTCTTGTGAAAAAATATTATCCTTGATCAACCTTAAGGGTACATTCAAGATTTTTACCGTTTAATTTTTGCATCACCAACTATATTTGTTGTTTATGTCCGCTTGCAAAAACACTTTTTAACCCAGTCATTATGCTCTTTTGCATGATGATTGGCATTGCTTTATTATTTCTTTCGGTAATGCCCAATCAACTAAGTTCTTGAAGAGGATTACCTACTGTTCTTATAAATTGATATCTACAATTGTTGAATGTCAATTGTTTTTGGAACTACAAGTAAGCAATGAAAGTACCTTTAAATACAAACCATCAATACAAGAACAGGGGTATATGGTGTATGACTTCATTCACGAAAATTCAAATGTGATGCATAAAGGGATTCAGAAACATATTCTATCATACCTTTTCGTTTTCAGTAAACTAATAATGAAAAAAAACTTTTACTCGAGTCTCTTTATACACCTTTTCACCCCCCAAAAAAACTTTTTACGTTCCAAGATAATGATCAATGGTTTGGCTGATTTTTGTAGCCTTGTAACTGATGTTATTTTCTTAGAGTAAGGCCAATTAAGTGCTTCTCGAACTCATTAACACTCTATTTCTATTTGTAATCGTTCTGCACTAAGCCAGAATTAGTTGTTTAACTTGAAAACAGATATATCATCGTAAATAAATAAATCCCAAGTAAAGTAAATAAGTAAATACAAAATAAAGTAAATAAGTAAATACTAAAAAAAGTAAATACGTAAATACTCAATAAAGTAAATAAGTATATACTAAATAAAGTAAATAAGTAAATACTAAATAAAGTAAACCAGTAAATACTAAATAAAGAAAATACTTAAATACTAAATAAAGTAAATAAGTAAATACTAAAAAAAGTAAATACGTAAATACTCAATAAAGTAAATAAGTATATACTAAATAAAGTAAATAAGTAAATACTAAATAAAGTAAACCAGTAAATACTAAATAAAGAAAATACTTAAATACTAAATAAAGTAAATAAGTAAATACTAAATAAAGTAAATAAGTAAATACTAAATAAAGTAAATAAGTATATACTAAATAAAGTAAACCAGTAAATACTAAATAAAGAAAATACGTAAATACTAAATAAAGTAAATAAGTAAATACTAAATAAAGTAAATACGTAAATACTAAATAAAGTAAATAAGTAAATACTAAATAAAGTGAATAAGTAAATACTAAACAAAGTAAATACGTAAATACTAAATAAAGTAAATAAGTAAATACTAAATAAAGTAAATAAGCATAAACTAAACAAAGTAAATAAAGTAACTACTAAATAAAGTAAATAAGTAAATACTAAATAAAGTATATACGTAAATACCAAATAAAGTAAAAAAGTATATACTAAATAAAGTAAATACGTAAATACTAAATAAAGTAAATAAGTATATACTAAATAAAGTAAATACGTAAATACTAAATAAAGTAAATAAGTAAATACTAAATAAAGTAAACAAGTAAATACTAAATAAAGTAAATAAGTAAATACTAACTAAAGTAAATAAGTAAATACTAAATAAAGTAAATAAGTAAATACTAAATAAAGTAAATAAGTAAATACTAAATAAAGTAAATAAGTAAATACGAAACAAAGTAAATAGGTATATACTAGACAAAGTAAATAAGTAAATACTAAATAAAGTAAACAAGTAAATGCCATATAAAGTAAATAAAGTAAATAAGTAAATACTAAATAAAGTAAATAAAGTAAATAAGTAAATACTAAATAAAGAAAATAAAGTATATATGCAAATACTAAATAAAATAAATAGGTAAATACTGAAGTGAATAAAAATAAAAAAATTTTAAGTGTGTAACTTGCCTGAAACCATTTAATTTGCTTTATCACTGGTTTGGCTGGTCCTTGAAACAACTGCAGGAGGAGTGAGCCTAAAAAATATTGTTTTTTCAAAGAGCAAATAATTAAACATTTTTCACTTATCAAAAAACTGGATTTTTGTCGTTTTACGTTTTGTCTGTGTCAGTTCGTTGGTTTCTTTGTCTGTGTATCAACAATATAATTCCAAATATTAAGTATAAATATTAGAGAAACTTTCTAGCAACACAGATAATAGTCAACGACTATACTTTGGCACCTCTATCTTTTTTTTAACCAGTCGCCAAAGCCAACATTGGAAGAGTGCACAATTGAGAATGTTATACCCAGATTTTATTCAATCTTTCTGGAAATGAAAACTAAATAAAATGACCTAATATAAATTATCAAAAATAATAAAGCTTGTAAAAAGAGATTTAATTTTGAAAAATGGTTAAAGGCAGAAGTTGCCTGCCTTTTCATGGTCATAATATCAAATTCTCTAGTAAACTCTTGTACTAAACTTGCTAAAGCCTAATCGTTAAGGTGCTGATTCGACAAAGGAAAAAATAGTGACGTTTCAGTGTTTAAAATGTATGATTTAAACCTAAAAAAATATATTATATTTTGGGCTTTCAGGCTTCCATCTAGGTTTTAACGACTATTTGGGTAATAGAATCCTAATAGTATGGATCTAGAGAATAATTAATTCCCTCTTATAACTGACCATTTTTCCAGTCATTTTCTTTTAACTTACGAAATCTTCTTCTTTCTCCTTCGGCTGTTCCCGTCAGGGGTCGCCACAGCGGATCATGCATCTCCATTTGGTACGGTCCTCAGCGTCCTCTCTTCTCACTCCCAGCGCCCTCATGTCCTCTTCTTTTTAACTTACGAAATAAACATTGGAAGTAACTCCTTAACTTTGTAGTATTTTAATCAGTACTTTTGTTATATTTTACTGCTAAAAATAATACTTTTTAATACAAATAAAAATTGAAGAGAGCCCTGTTTTCTGTATTAAGTTTATAGCTTAGGCTGATAATCACGTCCCATACCAAGTTCACTGTTGACAATTTATAGTTTAACTTTGTGCTGGTATTAAGAGGGCTATAATACAGTTCCAATTGCTATGACACTATCCATTTAGGACTCTGAAATATACTTGTCACACACAGCAATTTTAAAACGAAGTAATGGGTCTTCATTAAATTTCGTAAAGGGAGCGCACCAACAGGTTACATGTTACATGTAAGTTACATGAAAAAAATCGTGAATGGATCGTAAAGGGAGCGTACCAATATGTTACATGTTATGTTACATGTTACATGTTATGTTACATGTAAGTTACATGAAAAAAATCGTAAATGGATCATAAAGGGAGCGTACCAACATATTACATGTTATGTTACATGTTACATGTAAGTTACATGAAAAAATCGTGAATGGATCGTAAAGGGAGCATACCAACATGTTACATGTTACATGTTATGTTACATGTTACATGTTATGTTACATGTTACATGTTATGTTACATGTTACATGTTATGTTACATGTTACATGTTATGTTACATGTTACATGTTATGTTACATGTTACATGCAGCGTGGTGGATGTACAATTTCAGCGGAAGAATCAACTTGATCAACGGTGAATTGTATTCGATGCTGAGCGGATGAGCCACATTCACACGGTCAACGGTCAGGATCAACCAGTTCAGTCAGAGAACACTGCTACAACATGTGGAGTTGCGCCCCGTGTTGTAAAGAGCAATTGAAACCCAAATATGAAGACAAAACAAAACAGCACCAGGGTTAAAGCCCCTGCTAACACCCTCCCCGAAACTCCTGCTACTCCTTGTAACCCGAGGACAAATGATGGTGCCTCCTCAAACCCGAAAGGAAGGGAAACACCGGAAAATAGCAAGAACAAAGGGAACCCACTGCTCAGATGCAAAACTTATATTCAGATCGCAACACTCAATGTAAGAACAATCAGAACCTCAGACAAACTTTTAGAACTCGCCAACAACTTCAATAATTGTAATTTAGACATTCTCGGTATAGTAGATCATAAAATATTCCATGAAGA
>RDPX01000526.1:297761-312815 GCA_003991215.1 Morbakka virulenta | reverse complement strand
ATGTTACATGTTACATGTTATGTTACATGTTACATGTTATGTTACATGTTACATGTTATGTTACATGTTACATGTTATGTTACATGTTACATGTTATGTTACATGTTACATGTTATGTTACATGTTACATGTTATGTTACATGTTACATGTTATGTTACATGTTACATGTTACATGTTATGTTACAGGTTACATGTTGCATGTTATGTTACATGTTATGTTACATGTTATGTTACATGTTACAGGTTACATGTTACATGTTATGTTACATATTACATGTTACATGTTATGTTACATATTACATGTTACATGTTATGTTACATGTTACATGTTATGTTACATGTTACATGTTATGTTACATGTTACATGTTATGTTACATGTTACATGTTATGTTACATGTTACATGTTACATGTTATGTTACATGTTACATTTTACATGTTATGTTACATGTTACGTTACATGAAAAAATCTCAAAATGGAACACGAATAATAATTGGTTAATGACAGCCTTTGTGATGTCCACAATTTGTGAGAATAGAGTTTTTATCTGCAATACATGATTTGCATGGGTAACTAATATTGCGTACGATATACTACTGACCAAGTATTTATGACAAAAGGAGTAAAGAGAGCCCACTAAAATAATTCAATAAAGTCAATAAGTGTTCAAAAAAAACCATTCAGGTGACATTCAGTCATTTTGTGTAGTCAAATAAAACACTTTCATGGAATTTTAGGCTTTGTAATAATAGAATAAGCCAAAGCAGGTAACACATATCAATCTGGCACTATATCTGCATCTGACATTTCCACTCACTCACTCACTCACTCCATCTACATGATACAACCAGGAACAAGCATTGTAACAATAGAATATGTTGAAGCAATTAAACGTAGTAATCAGGCAGTGGATCTGCACTTGACATTTCCACTCACTCACTCCATCTACACAATACAACCAGGAACAAGCATTGTAACGATAGAATATGTTGAAGCAACTAAACGTATTAATCAGGCAGTGGATCTGCACTTGACATTTCCACTCACTCACTCCATCTACACGATACAACCAGGAACAAGCATTGTAACGATAAAAATGTTGAAGCAATTAAACGTATTAATCAGGCAGTGGATCTGCACTTGACATTTCCACTCACTCACTCCATCTACACAATACAACCGTGAACAAGCATTGTAACGATAGAATATGTTGAAGCAATTAAACGTATTAATCAGGCAGTGGATCTGCACTTGACATTTCCACTCACTCACTCCATCTACACGATACAACCAGGAACAAGCATTGTAACGATAAAATATGTTGAAGCAATTAAACGTATTAATCAGGCAGTGGATCTGCACTTGACATTTCCACTCACTCACTCCATCTACACGATATAACCATGAACAAGCATTGTAACGATAGAATATGTTGAAGCAATTAAACGTATTAATCTGGCAGTGGGTCTGCACTGGACAATTCTAAAACTCCAACACTACATCATACATCTATGAGGAAATTTTGTAATATTTGACTAAGCTTAAGTAGGTTAAACATTTTAATCTGTCAGTGCACCTTGATCTGACAACCGCATTTACTCATCCCAATATTTCACAATACACTATCAAGGAAGCTTACCGTCTTTGCACAGTAAAGTCAGAAGACTTCTTGATGATGTCTCTTGGAATGCTGATAATACAACCGATATATTTTGTTGTTCTTTGTCTACAAAACAGCATAAGATACAAATATTAAGTAACTGTTTAGAATTCTCCAGGTAAAGTTGTAAATTATAACACGACTTTGTGTGCCTTACGTGTAACCCAACAACGATGTTTTGGGATACCACAAGTGAAGCATTTAGTCATATAAAGATATATAAAAAAATACAAAAAAATTATGTAAAATATTAAACAACGTGACAAATATCTCATTAATTGTAGGTAGGTGCTCTATTAGGAATATTCATCTAGACAAGAAGGGAAAAATTAAAAAATCAACAAATGAGTTGTATTTCATAACTAATGAAAACAAAATAAGGCATGTAAACCTGCATCCACAGCTATAAATGATCTACCTAAGTGAGTCAAATAGCTGGAAATTCACCAACAAGAGTTGAATAATCCAACAAAATGCTTTATCTACGCTACCAGCTCAAAGCAATTTGTGCAGCCTAGAAGATTATAAATCCAGCATGGAGGCCTTGGGTATAGCAAGGGAATTAGGATAAAGAGAAAAAGTTAGAGATGAGAGGAAGTGTAGACCTTTTTGTGTACACAGAAACTTTGGAATGAGATGACAACACCATCCCATGTAAAGCAGCAGAGAAAGAAAAATACAAAATGGTTTTCTCATTTTGTGAGTAGTTAAAAAAAGACAGTTTGGAAACTGCACTATGAAAAATATGGCTAGCAGGGATGGTGCTGAAGCCTAACCATTTAGATTTGTCAAGACATAAGAATCTTCTTCTTCTTCTTCTTTCAGCTTTTCCCTCAGGGGTCGCCACAGCAGACTAACGCTCTCCACCTCTGTCTGTCAGTGGTGTCGTCTGAGGAGGCTCCAACCACCCTCATGTCATCATTCACCGAGTCAGAGAACCGTCTCTTCAGTCTCCCATGCTTCCTCTTCCCGGGCGGTGTCATTTCCATTACCCATTTTCCCACGCACTCTTCATTCCGTCGCATTACATGCCCAAACCACTTCAACCTGGACTCTCTCAACTTCTCCCCCAGTCTGGCCACCCCCAGTGTGCCCCACACTGTCTCATTTCGGACTCTATCCATCCTTGTTTTCCCAAGGGAGAACCGCAACATCTTCATTTTGTTCACTTCCATCCTCTTTTCTTGCCTTTTCGTCACTGGAACTGTTTCCATGCCATACATCATACCTGGTCTTACTTAGTCAAGACATAAGAATACCATAATATTATTTAATGAGAAACAACCCCTAGTAATTGGTGCTCTCATTATGAGGGGACAAATGAAAGGGAATGTCAACTAAACGTGGTTTTTGCACTGCAGCATTTTACAGAGACCTTTTTCATTTTCTTATCTATTTAGTTCTCTAAGATAACACAACAATATACAGAGAAGTAAGTAGTAAGGCCTGAGTTTTTCTGATGACCACTGCAGACTCTAGGAACACAAGAATTTCATGCCAAAACAGGTCAAAGTTAACTGGGAGAAACTGGTCTGCTTTCGATTTAAGAACAACAGAGGCAATTCATATTTAACTATCATCACCTCCTTTTTATAGGCAAAAACACTTTTTGTATGTCTTCAATTCTTTTAGACAGCCAGTCACAAAAAGTAGCATGCTTTCTCAATCCTCTCTTTGTTTTCCTTATTAGTAAAAACTCACTTGACTTATGTTTTCTTGTTCAGGCTTATTGGTCTAGTCATGTACCATCAACGAAGGTTTTGACCAATATTTTGGGAGAACATTAAAAAACATATTAAATATAAAGGCAATGCCGCTTCAACAAATTTGTTAGAAATTTGGGTAACTATAAAATTGGAGATCTTGGGGAGTTGCACACATAGTGAAAGATTTTTGTTTATGTTGGAAGCCCTGTGGCAGAAGGAGGAGCGTCCTCAGTTAAACAACAAGGACGAGTACAAACGGCACGATCTGACAATTATGTGGTGACTGTCGTACATACAGTACACAAAAGACTTTTGAGAATTTGTGACACAAACTCTATCTTTTCTGTTTAGATAAGACCATAGTATATATTAATGATTGATAATGACAATTATGTCGAAATGCATCTCAAAAATCATGTGATCAAAATTTTATGGACAACTATAAAATTACTTGTTGCTTGTGTTTTAACAAGGGGTGTTGTTGCATATCTCTCTGGTTTCAAAAACAAAATAATCAATATTTAATATATCTTCTTTTATTCCAGCATATAATATATCAAAAACTTGCCAAATCCATAACTTCTCCAATGTCTTTCTCACTGGAGTCTTTATCTACTCTTTTCTTCTTCAAATTTTTAAATCAAAACCAGATGCTCTATAACTGTTCTGAAGGACACAGTGGATATTAGACTACAAGTTGAGTCATGCATGCTTGTATAACTGTGGACCAATTAAGTTAATACCCTGTGTGGGAGGACAGATTGCTTTGTAAATATTTTGATGTTTTGGAAGTGGGTGATATAGTGAACGTAATTAAAATTGTGAAACTTGTTATTATAGTGAGTGGGCAATTTTAGTGTTTTGATCTGTGTGGGAGTGTTTGTGTGGGATAATTTGTTGACACTTGTAAACATATGATTGTATAAATTGAGCTGAGATGCAAGAGAAATATCAGTTGAGTTATGATGAACTACTGACTAGTCATCTTGACTCTTGTATGAGTTTTTGCCTTCTATCCTCGGCAACAATAACTTTATCTCTTACAAAATCCCAAACAAAATTTTACTTTTTCTCACCATTAAAAAGTTGACTCATTCATTTCTTCTTGCCAGCCAGTATTCGTTTCTATTTGTAATATGTACTGCTGAAGGATTTTTTGTAATTCTTCACCACCACCGTGTCTGTTACTTTCAATTTTTCCCCACTTACCTAGATATTGTTTAATATTCTGNAGTAGCATGCTTTCTCAATCCTCTCTTTGTTTTCCTTATTAGTAAAAACTCACTTGACTTATGTTTTCTTGTTCAGGCTTATTGGTCTAGTCATGTACCATCAACGAAGGTTTTGACCAATATTTTGGGAGAACATTAAAAAACATATTAAATATAAAGGCAATGCCGCTTCAACAAATTTGTTAGAAATTTGGGTAACTATAAAATTGGAGATCTTGGGGAGTTGCACACATAGTGAAAGATTTTTGTTTATGTTGGAAGCCCTGTGGCAGAAGGAGGAGCGTCCTCAGTTAAACAACAAGGACGAGTACAAACGGCACGATCTGACAATTATGTGGTGACTGTCGTACATACAGTACACAAAAGACTTTTGAGAATTTGTGACACAAACTCTATCTTTTCTGTTTAGATAAGACCATAGTATATATTAATGATTGATAATGACAATTATGTCGAAATGCATCTCAAAAATCATGTGATCAAAATTTTATGGACAACTATAAAATTACTTGTTGCTTGTGTTTTAACAAGGGGTGTTGTTGCATATCTCTCTGGTTTCAAAAACAAAATAATCAATATTTAATATATCTTCTTTTATTCCAGCATATAATATATCAAAAACTTGCCAAATCCATAACTTCTCCAATGTCTTTCTCACTGGAGTCTTTATCTACTCTTTTCTTCTTCAAATTTTTAAATCAAAACCAGATGCTCTATAACTGTTCTGAAGGACACAGTGGATATTAGACTACAAGTTGAGTCATGCATGCTTGTATAACTGTGGACCAATTAAGTTAATACCCTGTGTGGGAGGACAGATTGCTTTGTAAATATTTTGATGTTTTGGAAGTGGGTGATATAGTGAACGTAATTAAAATTGTGAAACTTGTTATTATAGTGAGTGGGCAATTTTAGTGTTTTGATCTGTGTGGGAGTGTTTGTGTGGGATAATTTGTTGACACTTGTAAACATATGATTGTATAAATTGAGCTGAGATGCAAGAGAAATATCAGTTGAGTTATGATGAACTACTGACTAGTCATCTTGACTCTTGTATGAGTTTTTGCCTTCTATCCTCGGCAACAATAACTTTATCTCTTACAAAATCCCAAACAAAATTTTACTTTTTCTCACCATTAAAAAGTTGACTCATTCATTTCTTCTTGCCAGCCAGTATTCGTTTCTATTTGTAATATGTACTGCTGAAGGATTTTTTGTAATTCTTCACCACCACCGTGTCTGTTACTTTCAATTTTTCCCCACTTACCTAGATATTGTTTAATATTCTGATCTGTATATCAATATCGAAACCACTTACTACTTAGTGTACACTGTTTGATATCCAGTGGGCATTCATGAGTGTCCACAATAGTCTTAGAAATGTATTTTGGCTAACTCACCTACCTTTAATACATTTATCACATCTCCTGTCAGCTGTTATCCCAATTTCTAAATGGTTGAATCTTTACATTTAACACAGTCTCTATTTCCGATTCCTCCAGTTGTGTCTAGACAAACTTTTTTATTTTTGTAATTTCAAAACATTAAGTTTTTTATTAGTTGACTTTCAGACCATATATGTTTCATATTTTTTGCAATTCTGCTCAAGATATTTTGATGGGCTTTCTCAGAATGAGCTATTAACACCACCTATCTTCATTTTAGAAATCTTAAGATAGGAGGCAATGAAACATTTGGTAGTCCAGTTGATCATGACCACATGATATCAATAAAGGAAAAGCAGGAAATTTGGTTCTGGAAGTGTATCTGGTTACTTACAAATAAGGGTGTTACGCTCCTTATATAGTAGTCTAATTACGGCAGTTCAACAAACACCAACTGACTTATGGGGAAGAAAGGGAGTAGACACATGGCTATGCTAACAATGAAAATGTGAGTACACAGAAGCAGGTCTCAATATAATTTTCAAAAGGTCACCAGACAATTGGTCTGGCAAGGGTGTATTAGGTAACAACACCTTGGATTCAAGTTAAGAATGGTTGAAAATGCATTGCAAGCATGCACAATTATAATTTCAAAATATTATAAGAGATGTTAATGAGGTAAGCAAACCCAATTAAAAATAGTTATATGCTTGCATCATGTTATTTTCTTAAGTTCTGAACCAAAGATATTCAAAAATAAACACCAATAGTCCTTGTATCGATATTGCTACCATTATGATTAATGTTTTGAAATTATATTGTTACCCTTTGAACTGATATTTTCCTGTTCTCCTACATAAACACACTACAACATTGTTGATTCATTCTTCTTTAACAGAAAGAAAAAGATTGCCTTATTCATGTTAGCTGGACTTACTCGACTTCTTTTCCCTCGGACTTAATAACGTGGTGACAGGGCTCAAACTGACTTATACAAATCGAAGAAGATGTTCACACTCGTTGCACACAGAGAAGCATTCTGTTGATGGAGTCAGCATAAAAATGAAGAAGAAGAGAAGTTTAGTTTGTTTTGATATAGAGTAGGAGCTTTTCTAAGACAAATGAGCTATTTTTACTTCGTGTTGCAACAAAATAGCAACACTTCATGCTCCAAAGCAATGAAGCCTTACAAAGAATGAAACTATAACCAGCTTCGAGAACTGGAAACAGAACTTAATCTACTCCCTATCACTTGACCTTGGCTTCATACCGTTTTTGGTTACTGGTACATAATGAGCCAAAAAGACAAGAGCCATACCCCTTTGGGGTCTTGTCGATGACCTAAAAGGATTCCCAAATCATCGCACTGTGGCTGAGAAGGTTGCTCAGTTGGACCTGATGTTAGGACAAATAGCAAACTACTGTCCCATTGTCTAACATAATACCATCACTAAAAATTCCACCTCTGTGGACAATTTACGGCAAACCAACAGAGCCCATTACGGATTTCAGTCAACTGGAGCCCACATTTTATCAACCTTATGAACATCCATCTTAAAACAGATGAGCGCCCAGAAATTCAATACCAATGCATTTGTAGAAGATAGACTTTTACTCACTACCTCAGGCTTGATACACCATGGAGAAGTTCCGGTTGAAGATGAAGAGCTCACACCTACATTAGAAAACCTTGTCTTACTCTGGTTGCATCTCATCCATAAGGATCTCCTATCTCTGATAAAGCAAAGTTATGGGACTGAGTTACAATCACGTACCCTTGCTTCCATAAAGCCTGAGATTTCGCAGGCCATGGCCACACTGTTACCCTGCGGTCAAATGAAGAGGTAAAAGTCATGCGATCCATTCCTTTACAGTCACGACATTCACTCAGACAAAATTCCCAACGTAAACTTCAACGTGAAACCACACTTCTCCAACGTGTCCATTATGACAAGCTGTATTTAAACAAGGATTAATTAAAAAAGTAAAATTTGTACATTAGATCATTATAATAAAAGCTTGCCAAACAAAATGTGCAAGATAGCTACTAAAACAAAGCTCAGGATCTTCAACTCAAATGTGAAATCTGTACTGATGTATGGAGCTGAAACGTGGCGCACTACAAAGGTGACAGACAGACAAATCCAGTCATTCATCAACAGATGTCTCCTACGGATCGTGAAAATTTGGTGGCCAAACCGTATTAGCAATCAAGACCTATGGGAACAAACAAGTCAGCTTCCTCCACCAGTACAGATAAGGAAAAGGAAATGGACATGGATCGGGCATACCCTNACGTGTCCATTATGACAAGCTGTATTTAAACAAGGATTAATTAAAAAAGTAAAATTTGTACATTAGATCATTATAATAAAAGCTTGCCAAACAAAATGTGCAAGATAGCTACTAAAACAAAGCTCAGGATCTTCAACTCAAATGTGAAATCTGTACTGATGTATGGAGCTGAAACGTGGCGCACTACAAAGGTGACAGACAGACAAATCCAGTCATTCATCAACAGATGTCTCCTACGGATCGTGAAAATTTGGTGGCCAAACCGTATTAGCAATCAAGACCTATGGGAACAAACAAGTCAGCTTCCTCCACCAGTACAGATAAGGAAAAGGAAATGGACATGGATCGGGCATACCCTCAGGAAAGACGTGGGCAACATTACTCGGCAAGCCTTGCGATGGAACGCTCAAGGCAGACGGAAAAGAGGAAGACCTAGAGCCACCTTGCATAGAAGTCTAGAACAGGAGATGAAAGACAGCGGACATAGTTGGCACACCATCATGACTGCAGCCCAGGACAGACACAGATGGAGGGAGTTTGTTAGCAGCCTATGCTCCATGTCAGAGTGAACAGGCTTAAGTCAAGTAAGGCAAACAAAATGTGCATCAAGAACAGGTCTTGACTGGACAATTATTATTCAGTCAGGCAATGTCTGGCACCCTACATCTACATTAAAGAAATAATCAAATAAATGAATGACAAAGAATTTTATAAATACTTATGACTTACCACCATGATCAATCGGTGCAGTGATTTTTAGTGTTCTTGTCAGCTCATAAAGTTTGTAGTTAAAATTTTTAAGACATTGAGATGCCCTCTTCCTGGTTCTATTTGTTGCCATGACTGGAACGTTTTGTCAACCATACAAGAGCACAGTGGCTATGCAGTTAAAGCTGGTTTTCTAAAGCATAAAAGGTATAACAAAATAATTTTCTTAAATTAAACCTCATCATCATTATCATTATCATCATCATCATATTCGGTTTAACGTCCATTTTACATGCTAGCATGTGTTGGACACTTTCTTGAAATTGACTTCCTAGTTATCCTATCCTTCACCAGGTCTCTGTTGACACCTTTTTGTTTGAGATAAAAAGGTGTCAAACCTCAATAACTGATAGATGGATTAGGATAAAAGAGGAAAACTACACTTTTTTAATTTCATAAGAACAACAACTTCATTTCAAATTTCTCAGTGTGGTACCCCAACACTGACCTATCTATATAAAACAAGAAAGTATTGGAGCATTGGGAACATATGACATAAAAAAGTGCAAGACTCTGGATATTGATATGCAGTTCATCCTGTTTCTTTGTCAGCTCTAGTTGTGTCATTTGTAGTATTATTGGGGTGTTGATTAACCAGTGAACAGGCCTGGTGTGAATAATATCATTAATGACAAGGATGCATGACAGACCAATGTAATCTAAGTCTGTCTGAATATCAAAAGTCATGTGTGTCACATTTTCAACACAACATGATTGAAACCAACTATGGTAATAAGGGGCCTATCTTCGTAACAATTCATGTATTATAAGAACAATACCATTGCCTTGCAAGTGCTTTTGACTTATATCATTTACTGCTTGCATCTTGCTCTACAAAAGCTCCTAAGTGACAAGTACAATAGGGTAGGAGCAGTGCCTTTGTCTACTGATAGCAGCATTTATGGTGAGGTGGCATCAACACTCTGTTGTCACTTTTGTTCTTAAAAAGTGGCATTGTACAGTGGCCAAAAAATATATAAAATTGAATAAACTGCTATTCAAAAACCACTGATGAACAAATAGATTTTAATAGCTACCAAATGCAGGTAATTTATTAGGAAGCCCTGGTATGTGTCCTCAAACTTCACGCAAAGATTTAAGATCTCTGTGGTTCTCAACTGGTGCATCCTGTAGGTAAATGTCAGAAAAACAATGGATTTGTGACACCATCTGAAGATCCCTGGAATGACAATGACTTGCTTTCTACCTCAGAGGGTCCTGCCTCAGGAACTAAAGAAATCTGGTTTGGAGATGTTGAGCAGAAGGGAGCCCAAGACACTGAGAAGAATAGAGCTGATGGAAATAAGTGGCCACCAACCACCTAGCAGACCAACTAAAATACGAAGGAGGAGCTGAGTATACTGGATCTTGCAGAAGGGGCAGTACAATATGGATCTGAGTGAAAAGGTGCTATTAAATGTCTCAACTCATGAAAATATAAGAAGACAGAAGATGCAAAAAAGAAAAGTAAGTATTGGAATATTAAAAGTCTTATTAACTGAGATGAGTACAAAATGATATTTTACATACAAATCAAATCAAAATACAACCTCCTTTTTCTTCACATCAACAAAATCTAAATGACAAGAATACATACTTTGATATAGATTATTTATTATGTCATGAGTTGTAACCTCTTTCCTGAACTTTGAAAAAGCTTAAAACTCAGGACATGATACATTTCCTACACCAATGACTTCCACTGAGTCCATAAAGTCAAGAATGTTTAATGCAGACTTTGTAACATTCAAATCAAAACCTATAATCTCTGCAACCAACCTTGGATTTATGATGAGAGACCAAAATCTAATCAGTTTGCAGATAAAACTCTGGCATAGAAACACCAATGTCATTTAAGGAAGTATTGGTGGAAAACAATCTAGCAAAAAAAATCAGCCTTTTCTTTACAGGTCAAAGAAAATCAAACTCCATCAAAGAGTGTTGGAATAATCTACTGGCCAGAATTCAAAACACAAGTGCAATTTTTTCAGAAATCTAAACAATCAAGTCTTTAAGTATTAAGAGATTCTTATGCTCACTCAGAACACAAAAATTAGCATCAGAAATCAGCCTTTCACAAGCATTACCAGCTAATTAAAAAAAACCTGAGACTGATAAGCTCCATCACATTAAAACTGGACATAGAAATTATTCTAAAGAGCAATCGCAGAAGAACAATGGTCACTGAAAAATGAATGAGAGCAAACTTTGAGTTTGTAATTATGACCAGCTATAAATGCTTCAATACCAACTTGTACCCATTCTGTGTATTCTGTTGCAGCATCAGAATTTGAGTTGCTAAAGACTAAACCCCAAGGAATATCAACAAAAAACTGATGTAAACCAATACAGTCATTCTGGCCAAAAATAAAAGTCTTATGATGATATAGTCTGTCAACAAGACTTGCAACAGTTACCTTTTTAATAGTGGCAACAGCATCATTAGAGGTTCTAAAAGAAGGTACTGTCCCAATAACTGAGCAATGTTTACACTTCCACCCGAAAGATCTCAAAAAGAAAGCATAAGTAGCAAGATCATAAGGATGGGTAGTAGATTCTAGTCAAAACAAGGAAAACAACCTTTAACATGAAGACCAGAAGACACTGCCAATGAGGCTTGTTTCACAGAGTGCAAGAATAAAAGTTAAGTCCAAATAAAGGAAACCTGTCACAAAAGAAATATTGAAATAAAGACCTATCTGGCATTCCTTAAAGCTAAGGAGAAAGTAACTATTGAAGAAAACAGTTTTCTCCAGTTTGTGTAGAGCCTGTACACCCAGAGTCTTCTACATTCTGGAATACGGTGTCAGTCCTGGATCCAGAGATTCTTTGCACGACCTGACCACTGGAGGTCTGTCAGGTCATTTGTTTGATTGAACTTAACATGGAGAAAAAAAAATAGAGCTCCAAAACCATCATCTACATGCAGAATGTATACAAACTGACTAACTCAGCCTTCCTGATGAGGATGGTATTAAACAAAGCAACAGGAGATAGGTATGTGCCAATATCCATGTTAAGGTCTATCATTTTGTTTCTGTAGCACTGTGCAGAAAATCTCCGATCTGATTCTATGGTGGGGTGCCAAAAAATCGCATTTCTGATTTGTTGGTACATGGAAATCCTCATTTTTCTGAGCTATTACATACTTCAAGGTTCCCTTCACACCCTCAATTTTGAAAGTTTTGAATCTGAATATTTTCAATGCCTCCAAAGCAAATGAAAATGTAACTCAATTTTGGAGTAAAAAAAAACAAATGTTCATAGGATATCAACCAATTAAAACAGTAGATCGACTTCGTCTACAGCCATTACTCTTATATTCTATGAAGTTTGAAGAAAATCTGACAATCCATTCATCCTCAGTGTGGGCTTGAATGGGGGAGGGTTGAGTTGATGCTGCCATTGAAAATCCAGAAAATGGCATGCATTGGCAAAACATTTTCTTGCTGCATGCTTTATTTTCATAAGTAATACATTCATAATATTTATAAACACCCCAAAACTTGGGTTTAATGCTTAGATTGTGACATTAGTATGAAGTTGCATACTGGAACTGTGCTTCTGGTGAAACTTATGATGATGATGTGGAGGATTATGATATGTCCATCTATGCAATGGCAGCAGACTGAATTGGAGATGACTTGATTTTGAATTAAGTTGCAGAGAGTGCCTGATTGGTGAGTTACAGTATGGTTTTAAGCACTCCAGTATCTAGTGTAGTTCAGATGGGTTTTTGAATTGCACCATAAGTGAATTTGTTTCAGGCAAAATCGGCTTGGCTAATGATGGGGAAAATGATAACTGGCTATATTGTGTTCTAATTAAACCCCTTGTTTTCAAAATCTGAAACACTATTTTAATGTTAAATTACTTTTTCTTGTTGCCAATCAATAGAGCATAATTGAGCTTTCAAACACTTCAAATTTTATCAAAGTACCTCAAGTAATAAGAAAGTTATGAACTTTTTTCTGTAAAAAGTGAAGGTTTCGGTCACAGACTTTAATGTTTTACTTGTAATTACTGGAAAGGTTTTTTGGGGCGAAATTCGTGATATAAAAAATGGCATAAAATGCTTAATCCTTAACCAATTCTTACAAACTAGGGCTCATTTTGTTCGTATTGAAAAGTTTTATGGCAGCACTTTTTCTTGTATACATGGGGGTTAATTTTTTTTGGCATATACCTGCAGGAGAGAAAGATAGGTGCATTCGAAATGTGGTACTACAGAAGACTTTTACGTGTCAGCTGGATGGAAAGAAGAACAAATGAAAAAGTTTTGAGGATGATGGGAACAAAGAAATGCTTGTTAGTTAATATATGGAAGAAGCAACTGACATATTTTGGACGTATAGGCAAGGCACAACACTACCCAGCAAAATATTCTAGATGGAAGAATTCAAGGCAGGAGGGCAAGAGGTCGACAGCGGTTCAAATGGACAGACAACTTGACAAGAGTAACAAGACTTTCCCATGAGCAGCTCAAACGCCAAGCACAGGAAGAGTGGGCTGGAGATGCAGAGTCGCCGATCTCCGGACCGGGAACGGCACCTAGGCAAGGCAACCTACAGGAGAAACTGTATACTACACGATGCCCCCATAAGAGAGAAGTGATGAGGAGGAGGCAGTACATTGTCTCTAGGAGGGTCTCCAATCAAGACTAACGAGGCCCACCTTTCCACGAGATCGACTTAACAGGACAGATGTCAACCAAATATTTAAAGGTCTCAGGGTCACAGGTTAATAAAATACAAGCCGGTAGTTTAGTCACTACAGGGACTATACCCCCTATAGGGATTCCAGATGTGGGGGTAAAAGATTAAGAGGCTGTACAGATTACCATGAAGAAAGATAAATATTAACAAAACATCTAAGGCTTGAACGTAAGAAGGAAGAGGGTCCCGGAGTGCAGCAGCTCCAGAAAAAAAAATTCGAATTACAACAAGGAATAACAGGCTAACTGTTGCAATATTTTCTATATTTTGTTACAAGTGAAAATGGTCTTCATAGTGACACAGCATTACTCATTATATCAAACTGTACTGTAATTTAATAACTGATATTCTCAAGAGAAAAATAGAAAGCCGTACGAAAAGAATTTGGTTGTTGGATGGAGTGGGCCACTCTCAAACTTACTTCCTCCCCATCGCCGACTAATAAAAAAACAAGAACCTACAGGAATACGTAGTAAATCACAAAATCAAACATACCTTCTCTAAGGCAATGCCTTACCTACAGGTATCTTTACTGTCAAAATTGTGGTGAGGCGTGGTGATAGTTAAAGGTGTAGTAAACTTTTGAATTTCGCTTTGGTTTAACAAATACCATCGTCATAAGAAATCGTGTTCGTGGGCAATTAAAGTCTTAGTAATCATTGAAATTTCACTTAGATATTCTTTCTTTCAAGGTTCTACATTCCTATAGCCATAATAGTATCAACTGTTACCAGTATCAAACACCAATGTTCGTGATCATGTGAGAACTTGTTGTGATTTTTTTGGCAAGCATTTTGTTTCATCCTCTTTTAAAGACAACAATTTTGTCTCGCTTTCAAACTTTTAGTCAGACCAAGTTCTTCTGCTTTTTGTTTGTTTGTTTGCTCTTCATTGTCATTATTATTACTGTTATTAATAATATTATCAATTTTAATTGATATCTGTACAGGTAATAAAATCCGTCAGAAAACTATGTAATCAATGGACGTCCTGTTTACAAATAAAATGCATATAAACAGTTTTACAAATTTTTCTATTTAGTGCAATCTCTTTAGCACAAGAGTACAATTTCCAAACAAAAGGAGAAAGAAGGTAAGGGACCAAAAAGCCTATTCACAAAAGAGGAAACAAAACTAATCAAGAGACGTTAGCTTAATGTTCCTTTTTAACAGTGCTGTAGATCTTTGGTCTTCTTTCTTTAGACACTATCTCTCTCTCTCTCTCTCTCTCTCTCTCTCTCTCTCTCTCTCTCTCTCTCTCTCTCTCTCTCAAGGTGCCATATCCTCACGGAC
>RDPX01000526.1:256763-282866 GCA_003991215.1 Morbakka virulenta | reverse complement strand
ATGATCTTGCCTGCAAATGACCTGGGAATCTCAGCTGTTGCTTCAGCCAAGAAGGACTTTATGGAAAACAGGAATTTTATTTACTGTACATACATAATTATTAATTTTGAGAAGACTATCCCGTATAAATGTTCGTAATAATAATAATACTCTTTTTGATCGACTGTATTGAATCCTTTGCAGCAAATATTTCTATCTGTTTCTGCTCCTCTTAAATCAAAATTCTGAAACAGGTTGATCTCCAAGTTTCATGCTAGAGAGTGCTAATTTCGTCATGTTAACGGCTGAGCTGTTAATCTAGCATCACGGCCTCTTCCCTTCACCTTCAAATACGACCCAGTTTCTCGTTACCTTATGCTTCACTCACTCACTATTTATTTCAACTACTTGTGTTGAAATAAATAGTCCTACTACTAAATAGGAGCTGCTGTAGATTTACTAATGAAAGTGAATATGCTTCCTGAATCAATCATTGTATTCAATTAGTCAGCTGCAAATTGATTCCTTAGTGTAGGTTTTCATCTGCCTAAAAAGAACAAGTATAATGCATAATGTGTGGTCAATTTCTCTCATGGCTTCATGTTTTTCCCTGTCTTCTGTTTGTTCCATACATTTGATGGCTCTATGCTTTATATGGTTTTTAACCATAATATATATGTATTATATATGTATATATATGTATACATATAGATTTATAGAAACTTTTACTACGTTTTATGTATATGTCAATTTTTTATTATGCCACTTACCCTCACTGGCTCTCTGGACTCCAATAGATAAAGCACCATACACTTTTGAAATAAAATGTTGGTGTGAAAAAAGGCCTTATAAATTAAGTTACCCTTTGGATTGGAACTTTTTTAAAGCTAAATTTATTTGTTTAGTGGCTTGTCAATTGCCCACACTCATAAAAATCATGTGGTGGTTCTTGGTTCTCGTCCTACTACTTTTATTTATCTCTACCTTAAATACTTTTTAGTTTCTACCCCTCTTCTCCCATTTTTATATAAAGCAATGAGTTTTCATTAATTGCAGGTATACATTTTAGTATCTGACAGTCTTTTATCCTGTTTTACCGACATAAGCTCGAATTATTTACATGTACAAGACTTCTCTTGTTTTGTTATTTGTTTTTTATTGGTGTGGCCATATGGCTTTTTCATAAAAGGCTTTAAAATGTATACATGTATTTTTCTTTTTTTTCTTGTTGTTTGACTTCTTCAGTTTGTGTTCACCATCAGAGTTGATAATCTGACTGCTTTTCAGTTTCATATTCGGCAGGATGTTTTATTTGCCAACTCACTGACAAGATGCAAAAATTCCGGACTGGGTCTCCCACTGGTTTTGAATATTGTAGTTAATTAATCCTTTGGAGACATTCTTTTCATAGTCTTAAATCATTATTAGACTATCTGTAGTAGTGAAGGTCTAAGTGGGCATTTTCTTTTCATCTACCATTGACATCGCGAATCTGCCGAGAAAACGAGACAACCATTTGATTAATGTGTATATCAAAACGAGGCAAAGAGTGTGAATTCAGGTCCAGCCAGATCTACCATCCCAACTTCCCTTATTTAGTGTCTGCTTTCATGTCCTTTTCTACATTTCCTGGGGTCAAACGGTGCCCACTGAGAAATTTCATTAGAGGAGTGAAAATATTTCATGCCATGATACTCCTCCTGACGTCAATCAATGATTCTTGTGAGATAAGATTTCAAAACTTTCCTTTCTCAGGAAATCAAACCCTGAACCCCTAGATTAAAGTGCAACTGCAGTATTCACAAAACCACAGCTCCTTGGGTAACGCCTTTATTCGCCACTTGCTGCTGATTTTTGAGCCAAGTGAACACTGTGTCTGGTTGTCTTTTGATACTTAAAAAGGTTATCCCCTTTCCTCTCCCCTCCCACTAATTTGTGCTTTACCTGTTTGATCTCTTACCTGATTTCAGCGTAATAATTTTAAAAAATTTTTTTTGCTTCGTGATCAGTCATGGTTCTTTATCGATTTTACTTATCTAGCTTGGTATCCTTGTTAGAATTTTATTAGATCAATTTTTATTATTGTAATCATTTTGTTGTATTCCGTAGATTATCATCTGTATATAAATAAAGATTCATCAAGCATTTTTTTTAAGCATCTTCCAAAGAAAGATGCAAGAAACGAGAAAATTTAACAGTTTCCTTTCTTGTAAGCTTATTATATAAGTATGTATATATCGTCCACTTATCTAAATATCTTGGCAGCATCAGATCTTATAAGGCTGAAATGCCTCTTTGCAATAGGTGTTAATGAGTATATATATATATATATATATATATATATATAGTATGAGTGCTAAGCTCATGGCCGTAGATGTTAATCGGCAATTTTACTAAACAGGACAAACAAACGGGACATAAGACAAATACAGGGACAAAACAACATCAAAGAAAGTAAAACAATGTAAAAAAGGGAATGGGAATAAGTTTGTGCAGAAGTGTAAAAGAATCTATGAGAGATGACACAGTTTAGAAGACATGATGTGAAGAGGAAGAAGGAAACAAAGGGTAAAAAGGATGTAGGTACCCCGATGGTAAATTGAAATCGTGGATCCTCAGTCGATGACCATATCAGTTATTTCGGCGAATTAATTATATATATAAGAGGAAACAACAAAAAATTGGAATTGTTTGAAATACTTCCTAAAATTATTTTACTTTATCACTCAAATTACAATAGAAGGAAAAAAGAAGGGATAAGGGATTACATATTCAAACATACTGAAAAGGAGACTGTGGAAAAAAGAAAAAGCCCACAATTCCATTTGGAAAACAAACAGCATAAAGGCAAAAATAGAAACATATACATATTATAATGAATTTAACAAAATTAAAAACGAAGAAACAAATAAAGAATAATACAATTGTAATTGATAAGAATTATTAAGGCAATAATGTTAGTAGTAATGATAAAATATTGATAAAAAAATGATAAGGATAGTGTATAAATAAAAAAAGATTATAAGCTGAAACTGATTATTGTTTCATATTCAAACCACAGAAGAACATCGTGCTTTTTCTGTGCTCAACCTACAGTTCATACCATCAAAAACAAGAATCCGAAGACCAGAACCGCACCCTACTCGAATAAGCACGCCCCTCGAATAAGCACACCCTTTGAAAGCCCAAACAGTTAAAAAACTCACTCCCTCGATGAAGCGTACCCTCTTTGGCAGATTTCCTTTTCAACAACAGTTTATTTCGTACTGTTTGTGCTGATAAAAATATTGTTGACATTTAGTGCTTTATAAGTTGAGTGACTTTTCCAATAAGCGCACTCTCTTAAATACCCACACCCCCTGAATAAGCGCACCCTTTAGACTCCCCAGAATTATTTAAGCCCACTGTGCGCTTAATCGAATAATTACGGTACTTACATGACATTGACATGTGGCAATATCATTCTGTAAGTTTTCTTGCAGAACATTTTTTTTTTTATTGTTTTGAAAATCACTAGCTGTATACCAAAAATCATGGCCTAATTCACAAGATATGGTGTTATTCCAAATTTTGCAACGATCACTGTTGAAACGGTGGTGGAGTTCGCTGGTACTAAAAGCTAGATGAAGTTGCTTATGATTGGCGCATTCAGCAGCATACACTACATGAGAGGAAGAACATGCCCCACCCATTGTATAATGGTGTCTTCTATTGCCTTGGCTCTGTAGAGTGTCAAATTGGCTGATATATATAATTATTTCATATAATATATATAATTTATATAATCAAATATACGAGTAAGAAAAACTCCAACTTTACAGTACTCAGAGTTTCATGGGGAAAGAAACTGTACTGTAAAGTACTGTCAAGTTAGAGTTTNTATTTAAGCGCACTGTGCGCTTAATCGAATAATTACGGTACTTATATGACATTGACATGTGGCAATATCATTCTGTAAGTTTTCTTGCAGAACATAATTTTTTTTATTGTTTGAAAATCACTAGCTGTATACCAAAAATCACGGCCTAATTCACATGATAGGGTGTTATTTCAAATTTTGCAACGATCACTGTTGAAACGGTGGTGGAGTTCGCTGGTACTAAAAGCTAGATGAAGTTGCTTATGATTGGCGCATTCAGCAGCATACACTACATGAGAGGAAGAACATGCCCCACCCATTGTATAACGGTGTCTTCTATTGCATTGGCTCTGTAGAGTGTCAAACTGGCTGATATATATAATTATTTGATATAATATATATAATTTATATAATCAAATAAACGAGTAAGAAAAACTCCAACTTTACAGTACTCAGAGTTTCATGGGGAAAGAAACTGTACTGTAAAGTACTATCAAGTTAGAGTTTTTCTTACTCGTACATCTGATTATATGATAGCTCCTACGTTTTAATGTGGTAGAGCACTGTTGGTGATGACATTTCATATTCATTTGTTAATATATATATATATATATGATGTTATATGTATAATATGATCTTAATGTGTAACATTAATATATAATATTAAATTAACCTATGCAATATTAGGAATATACCAGTTTGTATTTATGTTGATAGAGAATGTTTTTTTTATTTAGAGTACAGCTGCTTTGATTAATTGATATGTTAGTGCCAGAAAAATTTATGGTTTTTAGCATTTTAATAAATTTTCAACTTTTTTCAAACCTTCGTTGGTTGTTTCTACTCTACGTCTGGGTTTTCTTGTGTAGGTTTTTGGAGATTATTTATTGCATGTATATATATATATATATATAGTATTAGGAGGAAACTCCAAACAGCCACATGTTAAGGCTTCTATTTTGACAAAATAATAAGATAAAAAAACTTATATAAAAATAAAAACTCTGAGTACTGTAAAGTTAGAGTTTTTCTTGCTCGTATATTTGAGTATATGATAGCTCCTACGTTTTAATGTGGTAGAGCACTGTTGCTGATGACATTTTATATTCATTTGTTAATATAAAATTTATACATATAAATGTAACTTTGGGTCGAACTAAATCTCTGGGTTTTAATGGGTAAACTTTTGGCCTTGGCGTTTTGCAATTCGTACAGAAGACTTCCTTATTCCTGTAACAATGAAAACAATGATTCAAACAGCTCATCTTACGCAAAACTCGGTCAAAATTTCCGATTTTCTCAACGTCTGAATTTAGAAAACTGCTTTTGAAGTAGCAAACTACAACTCATACTGTTTTGAATTGACCTTCTCTGTTTTTTCACAGAGGTAACTATTATTGTGAAAAATAAAAATAGGAATGTCTGACAGGAAAAACCATTTGTATATTTGACAATTTCTCAATGTAATAACTTTATCATGGTACCAAGTACTCCGGGAAGCCTACTCAAGGCACACTGTTGATTTTCTAAACAAAAGCAAGTTGGTAGAAAAATAACGCTTCGTGTACCGTTGTGTTGTGGTCTGCCATTTAAGTCTGTTCCTTGACACATCGGAACACCGTTATCTTTCAGGGCAGCAGTTTACTGTAACAATGTATTTTTGCTTTAAAAACTATGTATTAATTGAATTAACTTTTAGTAAACAATCTATAAAGTTACAGACCACAATGTTTATGAATCCATTTGGTGCCCTATTGACCTCCTGTATTGACCTCCTGATCTTTATTGACCTCTTCATTGATTCTCTAAACTAAAAGATCATTGAAGAAAGAAGTGTTTTCATTGACTATTGAAATAAACTCACTCATAAACGGTTAATTTTTACCCCAAATAAATTAAACATGCTGAAAAACGTTTATTTGTAATTAATCTCTATTGCCATGCCAGCGTGGGATTAACCACTGAAGAAGAAGAAGAAAAAGAAGAAGAAATATTCAAACGAAAAATTAATTGTTAATTTTTGTATTAACAGCAACATGAAACAGACAAGATGCAGGCTGCTTTTGNCCTCCTGTATTGACCTCCTGATCTTTATTGACCTTTTCATTGATTCTTTAAACTAAAAGATCATTGAAGAAAGAAGTGTTTTCATTGACTATTGAAATAAACTCACTCATAAACGGTTAATTTTTACCCCAAATAAATTAAACATGCTGAAAAACGTTTATTTATAATTAATCTCTATTGCCACGCTAGCGTGGGATTAACCACTGAAGAAGAAGAAGAAGAAGAAGAAAAAGAAGAAGAAATATTCAAACGAAAAATTAATTGTTAATTTTTGTATTAACAGCAACATGAAACAGACAAGATGCAGGCTGCTTTTGATAAGCCTGAAAATAAGCTGATCTAGAGATATTTGGCTAAAAAGGACATTTCAAATTTTTGTCTTATTGTTTAAAAGCCATTGGTTGGCGTCAGAAAGGGCATCCGGCCAATAAATTCCTAACTGCCAAATCAAAGTCCCTCTGAAGGGCACCGTCTGAGCCCCAATTGCTGGGGGATAATGACGTTAAAACTAAAAAAAATTGTAACGGTTTGGATAGCTTTTTTAGGGAAGTATTTCAACTTTACACAGAAGCAAAAAAATATATTATTTTTGCACGATTCATTTTGTTCAAAGTAGTGTACAATCCACCCAGCCTTCCTAAGCTAAGAGGTGATCCCGTCAGTTATTCTCTGTAAGTATTAGGTGCAGATTTTTCTTCTACCCGTCAATTGTTACCTTCAACATACCTGGCATTGCAACAGCAATTTAATCCTAAAAAAACAAGCTGAACTTGTGATAGGAAAGGATACAATGGTAGTTAAAAGTAAAACTGTTCGTTATAAAAAATTTTCAACATTATTTTTAAGATTCAGCTATAAAACAGCATTTATTTCCCACCCATAAATATGGTGAAGACTCTGAGATAATACAGTTTAGAGTGATCAGTCAAGCCAGGTATGTCTTTTCCTCAGAAGCAATAGAGATTATTCATTTTCAGTTTTCATCGACTTCCCTTTGCGGACAAAAAAAATTCGTTTATAGTTGACAATTTCATACACCCAGTCACAATAAATGGACCCTTATTTCACCCTTGCTTTGTTTTCCTTACTGATCCTTACTTCTTTACCCTAATATTATCATATAAAATACCAGCTGGCTTCTGCTTTCCTCTAATGGCGTCTTGCTAAAGACAAGTCAAAGAAAATTGCCTTCGGCCCAAATAAAAATATTACATGCAGTGTTAGTGTAACGTCCCAATGTACCAATAATGACAAGGTCGTTGAAAGAACGATTGGGTTGATAGGATTAACAAAGTCAGATGCTCTTCCTTGGTTAACCTTAGGCAGTACAACTTAATTATAAAGCTATTAATGTAATTTAAAAAATTATACAGACTTAAAGCCAAAACTAAACCAATTTCATTTTGAGATTATCCAGTCTTGTATTTGTGATGACTTTTCAGCCATGGCAAATTTCAGATATACACTTTCATATATTTTCTTTACTGTAGCAGGCCGTGCTACAACTTGGCTTATCACGTAATGTTTTGGTGTATTTTTTCCGTTCTGGTAGGAAGCATGGAATATGCTATGTAATGTAATCTTAATCGAATAAACTACAATAAAATTTCGAAATTTTCTTCAAAACCGAGAACTGAAAGTCGGGTAAAGCTACTAATAAGTTAAAGATAGAAGAAATATTGAGCCTCCTTAATAGGGTCCCTAAAGGGACACAACGGGTATACGGGCCAGGATGCCTTAGGGAATGAATGACCCTACCCGACAATGCATAATTCCAGCCTTGGGCAAGGTGCGCCTGTATTATTTCCGAACATGGCAGGGACATATAATCCATTTATGCAATTAGTTGTTGCAGCTCTCATTAAAGATTTTGAAGACAAAATCGTGGCTAAGATACGTGAGTATTGGGCGTCCAAGAAGGCAACCTCCACATGGTGATGCCTGGGTGCTGACTAGCCAGGTTTTCCTGACTGGTTGGTAACGAATAGCCTTCATTTCAAGCTGTTCTTCCGTACCATGAAAGAAATCGATCTCGTCGTTCATGTGATTTCGAATCTGATTCGTCGTCGATTTGGAGAATATTTTTTTTACTTCCAGCAGCTTACACACACACACACACACACACACAGACAGACAGACACACACACACAGACACGTGAGTAGTAATAAGAATTGAGAAAGCTGAGGAATATGATAAACTTTTAAGCAGCAAGGTTAGTTTTCTGAAAACATCGGTCGAAGTGTTAAATTGACACCTACCTAAACGAAAGAATTACAAAAGAAATATTTACTTCACCTTTAATATTATGATCTGCTATGGAAAAGGAACTATTGTGACCACCTTAGCAAAGATATAGGTGAAGTTTTGAAATTCGGTCTTAAGTGACCTGATAGTTCATACGGCCATGGACAGAGAATTCGGTAGGCAGGGATGGTGGAGATTTTTCTCTTAGTGGGTAGCGAACCAGCCCTTTAGAGTTAAGTAGATACAATGTGAATAACATAGACGTATAAGCTTATTCTAATTGAATGACAATGACTCAGTGCTGTTACAGAAATGGCATTCCTTCCCTGTCTAGCCGAAATGTCACACTAGGGCTGGCTCTCATGGTCTCTGACCTTCGCTGGCTAGAGGTACTATGTACTGTTTTGTCTCTGTGCGAAATTGAGGTGTAAAAATATCTCGCCCCATTCAACAGTCTTGCCAATCAGTTGGTTGACCTTGAGACCCTAATTAATTGAGCATGCCCGAAAAGGGCTGTCTTATCATGCAAAGATTAGGCCATTTGGATCATACAAGTTGCCTTAGCTAGAAGATGGAGTTTACCCTCCACTGGCAACCGCTTTGATTGTATTAGATCACCCTGATAGCCCTGACTGATCCTGTCTATATTGGCCCACCCACAAGTCACATGCCCCATAAATAATACATTGTCTCCTTTTCGCACGCATTTGGTTATGACACGTGCGCCCAGATCACCTTTATCGGGCTATTTGCCATAATAGGTTTGTTGAGTTTTCTGTATTATATCCTTGAGAGACTTTCAAGATGTGTTTTACTCCACCTCTCATTAATTGGGAAAAATATTACAGATAAGTAGTGAAAGAAATATAAGGCAGTAGCTAAGAAAAGAAAAGCGAATGACAATCTAAAAAGCAAGACAGTACAGAAAAAGCATGCCTATAAGGATTCGCTTCCTTTGAAAGGGATAAAAATGGAATTGCTAAATTCGGGTGATTGAAACATTAAAGTAGCAGAAAGTAGATGTATTTTGAGTGTGGTAATGTTTGCTCTCGCCTTAGACATTATAAAGAACCGAAAATCTTGCTTTGTAATTCAAAATCAAACCTAGTTAATTATTTAGATGGGAAATGGGACTCGTAATACGTCAGGCATTTATGCATTTTGATTTTCTTAAATTAGTTGCGTGTTAAAAATGATACAGAAACTCCATTACTTTTATAATGAGATATTTCCATTAATTTTTGGATATTCACTTGTAATTTTCTGTATTCTTCTTATTTGTGTATGCTTAACCATACATCCGAAACTTGCGATCAGCTTTGTCCAATTTTCTGTAAATCTTTAGAGATGGCATGAAGGAAAAGATAATAATATGCCTTTTTACTGTTAATATCCTCAGTTATCTTTCAGATAGAGCCTTTCGTTCCTGCCTAGAAATTACTGGTAATACTTCTTATGTTTTACAAGGGGTATTTTTGCTATGGGAAGGAGGGGGAGGCGAAAGAGTTTTTTTGTACTGGGTGCTGCTTAATTCTCTTAATTAACATGTATAGTAAATATTTTGCTTAAAGCATACCTATAGTCAAAAGTCTTACTTCATATACTGTATGAATCATTTTGGCAATTCATTTAATCTATATTTTGGGGAGATGTTGACAATAATCTTTTAGATGGATTTATATACAGAAACAGTAATACACACTCTGCCAATTAATTTATATAGCCATGTCAATCAAAACGTGTTATTTTTTGTCGTTGGCAATGTACAATCCGATCGGGAACCAAAAGTGTTTTTTAAGACTTTGTATTTTTTATGTAAATAGCTATTAAGAGAATCTGCGAAACTCTGGCTTGTCCAAGCGTACAATGCGGCTTTGACCTAGCTTCATCATCTGAAACATCTTTGAATAGACCCACCAGCAAAAAAGCTACAAATTTCAAACGATTTCGTAAACAAATTTGATGAACGATCAATCAAGCACGAAAGGAATGGTAGAAGTGGTCTTTGCTGCAAAGGAAAATTGTCTATTGAAAAACCATTTGATCTTCAAATGTTAACTGCAGTTATAACTGTAGAAGTGAATAGAGGGAAAGAAAATTTTCTTTTTCTTAACCTTTCGATTACACGATCAAACTGTTCAACAATTAAATGACTTGCTTGATGAATAAGTTGCAAGTAGAACTAAGTAATATAAGCCCCACCCTTTTCTTAGTCGTCACTAGGAACCTGAATTTCAAATCCAATCAAGAGTGAACTCAATAAAATGAAAGCAAAGAAGGTGTTGAATTGAACAAGGAAACTGATACTTTGGAATTTAGCAAGTTTATTTGTCAAGGAATTTTGCTTTCTTTGCAATTCTGACAGTTTACTTATTATGGATCAGCCTCAGTTATTTACTAATAGTGATATGTATTCCTCCTAGGTTAAAAGCTCATGGATCGATTGTGTTAATTATAACGTCACCCTTCTTTTTCAAATCCCCTCTGTTGGAAAATAAAAACAGTGATGTTATGTTACAAAGCCAATTTGACTTTCAAATAACTAAAATCAAAACTTTAATATCTTTTATTTAATTAATAGTAACTTTGGTCAATTGCTTTGGTTCATTCTAGTCTGAATGTAAAGCCTTGATTTTAACAGCTTCTGGATTTTTTAATCTTATATTATTTAATTAACTTATAAATAAATTATCACTTTATCTAAATGATATTATATTAATATATTAATATATTATATATTATTAAGAGCAGTTTTGGAAACCAGTGTTTCCAAACTTGATAATTTTCCAACGGAATCTTGGGTATTGCAATGGAAGTCAAGTTGCTACTGTCTTATGGAAATATGTATATCTAGCTTTGAAATATTGTAGTTATACAAGGCAGAATACAAACCATCACCTGGGTTTGCAATTTTGACAGACTTCTGTTTTGTTAGAATGAGTGGGTTGTAAGCCTGAAATTACAATAACCCCATACTGATAGCTTTAGGATCAGCTTAGAAGACTCACCAGCAATAATTCGTTTAGCAAAATGGTAAGTGAAAAAGCAGTGTTTCACAGAGAAAGATTATTTAACATTTATAGTACTTACGTACAGACGAACACAGAATGAAAAGAGACAATATACCAACTGGTCATAAATAGGGTAGAGAGAGAAGAATATAGAAAGAGAAAGGAGAAGAAAGGAAGGTAGAAGAGGAGAGAAAAAGAGCTGGGGAAAGTGAGAGGGGCCAGACACAAAATCAAAGTACTTCAATGACGAAAAATAAAAACGTATGCAGACAAGTCCATTTTAATCTTCAAGGTTGATTGTTCAGATATCAAGCGTAACGCGTAACTCAGAGAATCATCATTCTTACTCTATAGTAAAACCTGACTAATATATTTATTATATTATATTATATTATATTATATTATATTATATTTTATTATATTATATTATGTTATATTATATTATATTATATTATCTTACCTTATCATATCTTATCTTATCTTATATTATATTATATTATATTATATTATATTATATTATATTATATTATATTATATTATATTATATTATATTATATTATATTATATTATATTATATTATATTATATTATATTATATTATATTATATTATATTATATTATATTATATTATATTATATTATATTATATTATATTATATTATATTATATTATATTATATTTTATTATATTATATTATATTATATTATATTATATTATATTATATTATATTATATTATATTATATTATATTATATTATATTATATTATATTATATTATATTATATTATATTATATTATATTATATTATATTATATTATATTATATTATATTATATTATATTATATTATATTATATTATATTATATTATATTAATGTAAGAAAAACAGCTTGTAACTCAAGTGCTTGCAGCCGACTGCTCCGCTTACCGGATCCAGCGAACATATGGATTCATCAGGAGAGAATGTGCTATATATATTATATAGATTATATTATATATATTATTATATATATTATTATATTTATTATTACATATATATTATATTATATTAATTAATAGTAACTTTATGGTGTCAATTGCTTTGGTTCATTCCAGTCTAAATGTAAAACCTTGATATAAACAGCTTCTGCATTTTTTAATTTTATATTATTTAATTAACTTATAAATAAATTATCACTTTATCTAAATCATTATACATTATAATATTGTTATTGTATTTTTCTATCTTGTGATCTGCAGTTGACCTGCTTTATGTTACGGTTGCTATTGCTATGCATAGTTATTGCTTGTAAAATTTGATTCCTTTTTTCTGAGTATATTCTGTTGGGTTTTTGTTCGTGTTGACATATTACCCTTGATAGCCTTAATCTAATTTCTGTAGTTTTTGTCCTGTTTTTTCAACCCTTTATACTTTTTAATATAAACATGATTGGGCCATATTAACAATCTATTCTTGCTTACTCTTAACATTCTGCTCCATGTAAAGACCCAACTATTACTTTTAAAATTCAATGCCCACTTCATTCTATGTAGCATTACAAAAAACTTTGGTAAGTGCTATCTATATCTTATATTTTGCAGAAAAATAGTTTTAAAATATTTTGTAAACTAGATGCTAAAGATTGCTGGCTGGAGATTGCCAAAAATTAGAATAAACATGTTGATAATTCGGGATTTAGGGACTAAGACGTTGTTCCAGTCTACAATGGTAATTTAAAATCCACTTCAGAGCCATCACTTCTCCAAATTAAAAATTTTTTTTTGATAAAACCAAATAATATGAAATCCACTGGCATTTTTCTGCTAAACGTCCACTCCTTATTTATCAGGCTGGCTTTCATCCTGGAGATTCTACTATTAATCAGTTAGTATCCTTGACAAATGAGTCATGCTTGGCTTTCAAAAGTGTTGTAAGGTTAGATACGAGTTTTTTCACTCAAACTTAGATACGAGAGAGTTACAAATGAAACTTTTCCTGCAATAAAAGACTTTGTTTCTGAGAAGTGCCTCTATTATTTTGAAATACAATAGTTTTTCTTGGAAGCTTGTCTCACTTTGACTCCTGTCTTATGTAAACGCTTCAACAGACCCTCTAAATCATGATCCAGCAGTTATACAAGAAAAACTTACCAGTGAAGCAGAACTTCAATCGATTTACTACTAAAGAGACAAAGAAACCATCTTCTGTACAAAATATATCTAAGTAATGCAATTCTCCTTCAATATTTAATGACTATCAATTAGTTACACAGAAAAAGATCATGAAAATCTCTCTGCAATCCTTGATTAAAGGATTTTCTTTCAATAAGGATCAAAGGGCCATTTACAAAAGCTAAGAGGGGATTGGGAGTAATTAGTGCTTTGCCATCGTATGTCTCAAGAGGGACACTACCAAATGCATAATCTTTACGTCAGACAGCATCTTTACTATCGAGAGGAGATCGGTCACGTCCAAAATGTTTCCTCTTCTAGAAAATTGAAATAAGCCCAATACCAGGCACTATTAACCGTCAGTGGACCATGAAAGGGTACATATACTTTCTTGTTGTTTGACAATCTTCCCTTGTAAACTCTTAGTAACAGGTTGTACCATTGTACCACAGGCTGTCTATTGCACAAGAACGTAAGTTAAAAGCTCCCCAATATTTAAAGGAATAGCTCCTACGTCTAAATAGTGTCCTTTTCCCATTATTGACCAGATATTTCTTAACTCTTGAGATTTTCAAAAATCTGTTTTTCTGGAAAATACAAGTGATTAAGTCCAAGGTTTCTATAATGAATTCGTTTGCAAAAGGTCTGCACTGCACATGTCACAAAATATACTTTGCACCAGCCAAGACATTTAAAGGAAATGTTAAAATAGTAGTATAGTTTGCTAAGCCAGAGGAATGATATGTATTCATTGATACGACCCCAAAATTTCATGCTGCTTCAAACGAACGAAGGAAACTTTCATCAATACACTCGCACGTTCTTTGAAATAACCAACATCCACAAGATGGAAGTCACACCGCACACCTCTGACAAACGTGGAAACAACCTACTTTGCTAGCCTTGGAGAAGTAATAAATGAAAAAAAGGCGGTAAATATTTTTTTTAAAGTATTGGCTTCTTAGTTTTGCCAAACAGTATGAGTTTACCTTGATAGAATATGTCTTTACTGTCTTTACTCAACCTACTAACATCCTGACCAAGTCACTTCAAGCCAATGACTTTGATCTCACCAAAGCATTTATGCTCATCACTTCATGGAAGAAAAATGCAGGAACCTTTGCAAAACGACGAGAAAGTCTAATCAATTATCCAGAAAGCATTATAGTATGCAAATAATGCAGAAATCAGGTTTTTCCCAAAGGTGCTCATCACTTCATGGAAGAAAAATGCAGGAACCTTTGCAAAACGACGAGAAAGTCTAATAAATTATCCAGAAAGCATTATAGTATGCAAATAATGCTGAAATCAGGTTTTTCCCAAAGGTAAAGAGAAAAAGTAATGAAATGCAAAGAGCAGCAATGCCAAAGCAAAACATTAAAGCAGATTTTTAAAATTCACATCAAAGCTGTACAAAACACTTCCAAATCTATGTAAGTTACATCAAGTGTTTTTGACTTGACCAGTAACTACAAGAAAAGCAAAATGTTACTTTTCGAAGATCAAAATTATCAAGACCCATCAACGATACACCATAAAGTAGCTACGTACGACAGGTTTTACCCTTATTCCATACGAAACTCAAAAAAATCAATTAATATTGGTCTGGCTCCCGACATCTAAATTTCCATAAAAAGTAGAAGAAAGGATTTTTTGTAACATTGGAAAAATAATTTTGTGAGACACATTGTAAAATGGATCAGAAGAGAGTTATACCGACTGTGTTTATTTCGTTTCCCCAATGTACTGTTCATGTTTTAGAGTGTATAGAATTGATTCACATAAATCAAACTATATTTGCCCACGTTTTCTTAACATTTTTACTGCTCAGACCTTCATATCATGGAGCAACAATGAATAAATAGCTCTTTTTAGTACTTTTTATGAGAAGAAGAAGGTTTGGTAAATTTTTTAGTTAAATCTGTAAAGAAATGCCAAAATAAGATTAAGTTTCATTTCCCTTCGAAATGTACAAAATGAAACAACAAATGTTTCATGTTCCGTTGGGAACAGTCAGTTGTTACGGTTATTCCGAAGGTGTTCTAGACATTGCCCACCATTTAAAAATTTAATGAATTTCTAAAATATTAAATTACTTGTATTCCTCCCGTCCTCTAAAAACATTCTGTTTGTCTTTTATGCATGCTATATGCAACCCAAGATGCTGATCAAGTTAATTTTTGCATTGGGTAGGAAAACCACAAGGGGAGGTTTAAAGGGAGTTCATTCCTGTGGAATAAAAATTCCCCCTTCTCAAGAACAGAATATTCAGGATGTTTAACTACCCATATATTTTGCTAAACATTTTAGAAGGGAATTTTGGGCATGCCTGTCCTACCAAAATTTTGGAATTCCGGTCTTGGTAACGAGCCATGTCAAAAAAGAATCTAGAGTGAAAATGATGAAAAAGATATATTCATTAATAGCTTTAAACAAACAAGGTCATCAGTATAAAGATTATTCCTTATAATAGACTTGACTAAATTTGAAACATGGAGTTAACTCTAATATTGCTTTCATGACCTTAAAATCCTTTCCGAATGAGTTAGTTCGTTTTCCTGTCTCGGCTACAGCATCTCTGCGAAGTAGCGGTCAGAAAACCCTTCTTTGTTAAAGGAGAGTATGGAACACGCCTGTTCTGAAAAGAACCCATAGTTTTTTGATGACGTGCTGTTGCTTGGAGAGTAGTCATAATGTTGAAATATATCGCTAAAGTGAGCACTTAGCTGTAGTTCGAGTAGTTGACACAATCAGTAAGCCGTTCGGCTTCGCAGAGGACACCGCATGCAGGATTTTGTCATTTCCTCCTTCCGAATGTGTAACTCACATTTAAGGGAATTTGGGGCATGCCTGTCCTACCAAACCACCAAAATTTTGGAAATCCGGCCTTGGTAACAAGCCATGTCAAAAAAGAATCTAGAGTGAAAATAATGAAAAGGATATATTCATTAATAGCTTTAAACGAACAAGGTCATCAGTAAAAAGATTATTCTTTATAATAGAGTTGACTAAATTTGAAACATGGAGTTAACTCCTAATATTGCTTTCATGACCTTAAAATCCTTTCCGAATGAGTAACTCACATTTAAACTGTTAAACTGCCTTATAGCTAAGTACAAAAACATGTTTTATTTAGCTTTTCTGCACAACTGATCAAGCTTTTGTCTAAAACTATTTTCATTTGAATGATAAAAATAAATACTATAAGAAGCAAGATGTGGTTTGGAAAAAACACATTTACTAAATATATATATGACTTTATTCTCTGAAGAAAGATGTTTTTTGCTCAATTCACAATCCATATAGGGTTATAAGAAATCTATTTTAACATTTCCCCCCGGGGTTACACTCCTTTACGAAAAGGATACTTATCTTAATTCAGAGTATTTGATAAGGCTTCCCTTTCAATGATATTATTTTCAAGTGTCTTTTACAAGTTATATGTTGTTAGCTAGATAAGGTTTTTTGACATGTTTTCTATACCCTTTTTTCTTAACTATCTGACTGTGAGCTAAAAATCCCATCTTTTCTTGAAAATCCTGGGTCCTTGGATTGACACAGATTTACACCCCTTTCTCAGTGAATTTGGGGAGAAGTTAGCACAGAGCAACCAGTGCTTATGTAGGGAAAGGCAAACACCAGAGCACGTGCTACAGTGCAGAGCCATTGGCCTTCAAGGGGACGTACAAACTGTGAACGAAGAGCTTCGACAGTGGCTGCAATTTACAAACTTTATATTATAATATGACTTTTTAGCTCATACGCATATATATACTCAATCTGCAGACAGTACTGTTTCGCCCTTTGTGATCTCATCAGTGCAGCACAGAGCTTCTGAGAAATAACTTTCTGGCCATGTTGCCGGAGCAAACACAGCCCTAAGAGTTATTGTGGGATCCTGCCAGAGTGCTCAAACCACGCATGCGCGGTGAGCATTGAATNATATGACTTTTTTTTATTGTTCAACATTCATACTTTTTAGCTCATACGCATATATATACTCAATCTGCAGACAGTACTGTTTCGCCCTTTGTGGGCTCATCAGTGCAGCACAGAGCTTCTAAGACATAACTCTCTGGCCATGTTGCCGGAGCAAACACAGCCTTAAGAGTTATTGTGGGATCCTGCCAGAGTGCTCAAACCACGCATGCGCAGTAAGCATTGCATACACACACACACATATATATACATATATATATGGGGAGAAGGATGAGTACTATTTTCTATGAAGGAGTGCAGTCGTTGGACATCATTCTTTGAACTTGATCCTAATAGGGTAGTTCCAATAAACTGATTAGGCTTTTGTAGAGATCTACAGAAGTCCTGTTTAGAAACGGTGTTAAAATAGGGAGTTGTTATTCATTCACCATTTTCCTGATGAGCTATGGCGATTGAAATCCTTTCAAAATAATGCTCAATTATACAGATTAGGCTTCAAATAGGAAAATGTTGGGTGGGAAGTAATAAAAAGACCATATGAAGCAATCGTACAGACCTCTTCCAAAACCCATCTTATCTATCTACGGGTATGTATGCCAATAATAATAATGAAAATACAGCTAGAAGAAGCTCACTCTGTTTGTAACCTTACCAGAAACAATCATGAAATTTTGGTAGGCTGTTATTCATTTTCTATTATTGTTGTCATTAAGCTACTCAGAGGGAATTTTTTTGATCGTATCTTCAACTAAAATTCCCAATTTTAAACAAATAAAAAGAGGGGTGAGTGCTTGAAAATATTTTAAATACCATCCCTTGCTTTAAAATCACTCTTGCAATTCCCTTCAAAACATTGAATGTCCTCATTATTTTATTTTTGATATGCTGATTGAATCTGAAAAACCACAAGACAGAGGGAAAGCTGATTTCACCTGCCAAAACTTTTTTGTGTTCGTTTTCAAAGATTAGAAAAATAAGAAACTTACATTTGAATTCAATATTTATCATTTCTTGTACTAACCATTAAATTCCTATCACTAGCTGTAAGCTTAAAAACTTCAGAAAATTGATCATTATTTCATATTAAGCTGGCGCCAAGGGAAATGTGGGTCAAATAAAAAATATGTTTATTGTGAATGTCCCGCCGTTACTATGACAACACATGGCTAATGCCGTAATTCAGCTCCACATTTTCAAACTTTTTTCTTATATCAGCCTTCATGCACCAACTATTTTTATTTCTAGAAAACCAAAGGGTCAATATCTCTACAATTGGCATTAATTAATCAGCAGGAAGAAGAGAAACAACAATGCAACAATTATTAATACAGAAGAAAAACAAATAGGTATTTTGATAGTAAGCTTGTGAGATGCATTCCCTTTTTTCAATAATTTCATAAGCAATACTTCTGTGAATCTGAAGCCGCTGCAGATAGGGTTTTGTTTTATTAAACGGCACCAGCTGAGTATCTTCTAATCTTATTCATAATTATATCAAACTATATTGAAGGTCAGGAACAGGTATTCAGTTGTTTGGGGTCACACGTCTGCACTCTGATTTCTACTTGTGTACTTGAGTTAAATATATTTATTTTTTGAAAGATGAATTTGTCCTTTTTCCATTCTTTCTTCTTTCTTTTTCTCTCTCTCTCTCTCTCTCTCTCTCTCTCTCTCTCTCCCACCCTCTTTCTCTTGATATTTTTACAAATACGACCTCATAAAAATAAGGATCCCCCTAGATTGAGAGGAAGATAAGATGTCTAATTATTTCAACAAACAATTCTTTTTTAATAACCTCATAATTTTTAATTTGCAGTCAATGAGGCTTTTCTGTGTCTATTTTAACTAATTTTTCACTGATCAAAACAGCTCGATTTTTACTGTTTATCGGTCTTCAGGTTGTCTTTTGACGCAGAGCAAGGTTACGTTTTAGCATTATTCTTGTAACAATACCCCCTGCTCTAGGTCCTCTTAAAATAACAACCAAACTGAATTACCAGAGAGGTTGTTCTTGACAGGAAGGGGTTTTGTATTATGTCAATAACTGTGAGAGTATATCATTTGCAGACTGAATTGAGAGGATTAATAAGAACACGAGCCTGATGTAACCACGTAATTGTACAGCTGCTTCTTTAAATTTTGAAAGAGTGTACCTTACTTTCAGCAAAGACAACACAAGATAGGATTCTAAAATCTGTTCTTTAATAAAAATGGATAAAATGTCAACCCGTATCCTTGCTCCTCCCGGAGGGAAAAGTTCTATCGATTTTTCAGTAAAATCTGAAGTACAACGACATCGAATTTTAAATCGGTGTCAAGTGGAGAGATCAAAATCAAATGTTTTTGATTTGGAAGACAGGAATTGTGGTATGGAACAAACAGGTACTATACGTTATCTTAATGATGAAGTATACGAAGACGTACCGATTCAGTATGAAGACATGGATGAAGACCAGTTATCGAATCTTAAAAATACATTAAATGGAAAACTTGGTCTTGATAACAGATGTGATGTGGACAATGTTGGTGATGAATCTAATTTACCCTTGAATCAACGGTCATCTCAACAGCATGAAATGAGAAACAAATCTTCTGTTTTCCCTGAGAAATGCGACAGCGTAAAAATGTTTGATAAAAGTTCTCCAGATTTTTCAAAGGCAAGGAAAATGAGACCTTCTACTCGGGTTTTAAGCCCTCCTGGTGGTGTCTCTTCCATAACGTTTTTCTGAACTTGGTATGAAATCCGTTTGTTTGTTTAACTTTCCCGAGGCTTGTACATTTAAATGTAGTATGAGTCATGTAATGCGTACTTGCTAAAGTAATTGTCTTTACAAGTTTGGATTTTAAATTCATCGTTAATTATCTTCTATTTTTCGACATAACTAACTTCGTTCATTGTTTCAAGAAAGTTATCAATTTTAAACAAATGGGGAAAATTTTGGACATTTTTTCAAGCTTTTTGTACCGTCAAATATGATCAAGGATCCAACCTCAGTGTGAACATCAAAGCTGAACATTCAACTTTATTTTCACTAAAGAAATAATACAGAGTACTAATAACAATGATCATAGCAATTAACAGTGACCTATCCATTTACGTTTTTCTAAATATTTATCTTGCATTGAATACCATTAGTTAGAATATTACTCTTCAAAACCAAGCCTTTTCTGTGGAATGTTTCCATTTCAATATTTCCTTTATTTACAAACGTAAATAGCTAAACAATGACATGCTGGATCTCTTTCAGGAACGATTTTTAAAGTGTAACTATTCTATTGATTGTAACAACTGTTTAGAGCTACATGAGAAAGGAGATTCCCACTGACTTCGCTGCAGCAACATTTTTTGTTAATGTGTAGTTGCCAATAGCATTGTTTAAAAGCAAAATAACTTTATTTTGACGTTTGTTTTATTCAGGTACATTTCTTTGACCCCTACCCTTTATTTTTGAGTATCCTTACTGATAGAAAATATTCAATCGAGTCAAATGTCCTCAGACTGGCGTACATAATAAATCAAACTGGTTGGCAACATTTTATCTTTTTAACTCTGAAAACAGGTGACTCTATTAACTCCAATGAAAAGTTGAAAAATTAACCTTTCCATTCAAAATAAAGACATATTTTTCCTATTGTGTATGCACAAAGATAATTAATGCCGACTTTTTAGCTAGGGGTTAACAGGACTTATTACCAGTTCAGTTCAGGCCCTAACTTTCTGTCTCATGGTTGACAGGAAACAAAATAATGCCTCAAAAAATATATGTTACGGATATGCTTTGTGAAAAGGTAAACTGCACGTTTTATTTTAAGCTAAAGATGTTTGGTCGTCCAATTATTTTTTTAATCGTCTACTTATTTCTTAATTTTTGCTTTATAAAACAAAACCAAAGTCGCGAATTAGAAAAGCCTGGCTCAGACAGCCTCTTCATGTTAATCTCTTTTTCGACGAGGATTATCTGGGGGCTAAATGAGGCTAAATGTTAAGGGCGTTAGTTAATAACACTAAATGGAATTTGTGACATTTTGATACGCTGTCTCTTATAGGACAGGAACTAAAAAGAGTTTACAATTGTGTTATTCAGCTGAGACAATATGAAGGAATGGAGGATTGCACTGATTAATCCATATCATTAAATTTTAATTTAGAAATTATGATTTCATTACCAATTAATTATGAAAATTACTTCAAATTACGGGCTTGAGTTTTGCAACGAAAAGCAAAGAGTAGTTGTAAAGTGATAAGGAGACAAATCCAACGAACTAGGCTTCTGTCAAGAGCGGAGATATTTAGTTCCAATTTCATTTGGAGAGTAATTGTATATATGTACTGCAGACAAAACAAGAGATAATTGTTTAGTAGATTGTTCTAGTGTAGACGTCTTTACAAACTTTTTTACTGAATAAGTGAATCTGTCTGGAAAAATTATAAATACTACATCCTCCGTTTACTATGGCCTGATTCAAAAGAATTGTTTCCAATACGTACAGAATGAAAATTCGGAAATGGTTCCTCTAAAACCTGCGCCAATCTATATTATGGATATCTCTCCTTTAACATGGGAATTTTAGTTCTATAACGTTTTATCTTTTCTTTACATTTTAGACACTTTAAATAAAAAATTCATCATTGCTTATGTACACGGAAGTGAAATGGCATGAAAGAGAATTTTAAGTATTAATAGGAAGCAATTCCAATACCTATTTTCATTTATTTGGATATATTAAGTACCTTTAGGGTAAAAAAAGTGTCAATTTTTCCAAACATAGTAAATGCTACTATTGAATTTGCATCTACACCTATAAACGAGTAATTGGAAAATACTCATTGGAAAAAAGCTTGGAGGAGGGTAAGAATTGTCCCTGGACTATAACCGCTCCCTTTATCCTTGACCACACAAATGTTCTCATCTTTTACTGAAATTTTCATTTGTTACGTCGGTTCACGGTTCTCTTGCCATAGCAATTATTTCAAGTTTAAGACAACAAATCTAAAGGATAGTGTGTGCAAGCATCACAATAACAAAAATAAGACATGGGGTTCAGTTAGCATAAGCTATTGTAACAACAAAATAATTTATCAATAAACAAATTATGGGTATTTTTCATGTAAGTTTCACTAAAACTTTTTATTCTTNTTGAATTTGCATCTACACCTATAAACGAGTAATTGGAAAATACTCATTGGAAAAAAGCTTGGAGGAGGGTAAGAATTGTCCCATGACTAGAACCGCTCCCTTTATCCTTGACCACACAAATGTTCTCATCTTTTAATGAAATTTTCATTTGTTACGTCGGTTCAAGGTTCTCTTGCCATAGCAATTATTTCAAGTTTAAGACAACAAATCTAAAGGATAGTGTGTGCAAGCATCACAATAACAAAAATAAGACATGGGGTTCAGTTAGCATAAGCTATTGTAACAACAAAATAATTTATCAATAAACAAATTATGGGTATTTTTCATGTAAGTTTCACTAAAACTTTTTATTCTTCCATGTATCATTTTCGTAAGAGTTACGGTATTGTCTTGAACGTTCTCTGTATGATTAAGCAAGTGCATAATTGCCTTTCGGATATTCTAGTATTGTTATACCCAACATGGCTTCCTAAATGACTTCTATTTGTGAGTTGATTGATATTGATCTTGTTGTTACCAAGCTCTTCATAATCCTTCATTTCACATTGCTAGCCATCTACGAACTCCTGTTGAATGCCATCTTTGGTCAAATGTGATCTCTGTCCCAAACGAAAGTGCCAAACTATAGACCTTTTCCAGTTGGGATGTATTCTTCACAAGGGCGTAAACGGTATCTAGTGGCTACTTGAGCTGAACCAAGATCCTCTTAAACTTTCAGGGGAAAAAATGGCTTTACCGAGGAGAAGACTATCAAATGAACAACGAAGACAGCTTACTCTTCATCGTATGTGCGCAGGTGCTCAGATAATCATATCTTTGGATTAGATGTTGAAAAGAACGGCTTCAAATTTATTTGAAACTATCAGCTAGATTTGGCATTGCTGGGAGCATTCAGGAATTTTTAGACCAACAGTAAGGTCCAGAAGTTACTTCCCTTCAACAAGAGACGTCAGAGGGACCCTTATTTCACTACCCCAACAATACTGTAGATTTTTTTCAGAAGTGATTCCTGCCCCAGGAGCAATTTATTTCTGTGAAACAAATTTTTGGAACTCTTTTTGTTGTTATTTGTTGCAGACAATATTCAAAGGCCTTATGTGGAATAACTGGACGGAATGGCGTGTGTCTTGCTGTGGCTGACCAGTTCAATGACTGGTATAAAGGCTTTGCTACAGCCTCGGCACAGGTGGTCTGAAAGTATATGCGGTAAGAATTCGGGTTTGGATTTCTCTTGTTTATTTTTCTTTGTACATCTGCAGTCCCATTCTGGTCTTATAAAGATAAATCTTTATTGGTACAGGTTTTAGTAGGCACGTGGTATTGCGTTCTTGTTTTCCAGTATCTGCGTCAATATCAAAATACTAGAATTCTTTGAGGAACAAGGAAACACAGATTTCACCTGCCACTGATTAAGTTGTCCACGTGGGCCAATTTTCAACCTCTCAGCTTCAGTTATTCGGTGTTGAAACCCGGAAAGATGGAGAAACAGAACCGAATACAAACATAATTTTGTAGAAAAAGAAGTATAGAAATTTATATAGGCACCTTTAAAACTTTAAACATAAACAAATTTCCTTTATATGTTTGAATATTAATTGGGGAAAGAAATCCATCATGAAGTTAATTAAAATGATAATGAGATGTTAACATATTAGAAGAAGATACACAACTGATTTGTGATAATATTTTAAATACCCAAATTATGAAATAACGTGTAAAATTTTGGAAGCAAAGTATACTATCTATGTTGTTGTAAAAGGTGATTGAAAAAACAATTAAATTACTCTGGTCACATCATCAATGAAAATATTGTTTTGTAAGGAGCAAATTTGTGCCTGGATCTTGTCTTTCCTTTAACTTGCTATGATATTATTTATTTATATGTTTATTTATGCATTTATTTACTTATTATTCATTCATTTCAATAATGTTCATACAGGAATACAACTCACTTAATGATAAAAGGCTATGTTGTAGCTGCTATCAAGAAGTATAACACGGAGATGAACATTTTTTTCAAAATGAGAAGTTGAAAAAAAATTAACTATTGAAAACCAAAACAACAGTCCATTTTGTTCAACTATTGCATGGAAAGATAAATATAACTACAGTAGCAGTTGATTTTTGGGTGAAATAGAAGTAAGGGAGAAACGTGAAGCAAAAATCAGGATTTTGTAGGTACTCTTCATCAGATATCATCTATTTCATGATATAGAGTTTAGGGATTTGTCAAGTTGATTGTTTACATTAGAATCACTGCTAGAATTTGGCTTTTTGAAGAGAAGTTTCAAGACCTGCTATCTAGTAAAATGTTTGAAAAAAACACGTGTATTTTTGAATTGTCGCTTTGTCAGTCATGCCGGTACAACTAAACAGTACCAGAAATACGTATTCTTGTACCATGTAAGGATCAAAAGGCAAAATACATGCTTTGAGAAAATCATGGTTTACCACAGAATTATAGCTACTAACACAAGGAGTTAAAACCTCATTCATTGCAATACTATATCTACTTTCTGTCTTGTAATCTTTAAAAGTAAGATTAGAAAGATCAGCAGAGCTGTTGTGTTTATACAAGGTTTGGCAGTTAAAATTGAGAGAAGGGTCAAACCACTAACTAAGAACTAATCAAAAGAGTAAAGAAAAAATTGTGTATATAGCTCAATGACTAGCTATATTGACTACCTATAAAAATTATAATGAGGGTCTTCTTTTGAAAAGATGACTTGTAATTAAATTAAATGTTGACTGCTAGTAATTAGCTCCTTGGTCCTTTTATATCAAGACCAAATCCGGAGCAAAAAAAAGTGTAAATCCAGCATTACGTGTGTCTGTTATATACAAGGCTAATAAAAAGAGATCAGCCAGCGTAAACAAATCGTACTGATAATACGTTGTAATAGAAAGTAACCAAAACAGTGTATTTAAAACCAATCTAGTTCTCATGAAATACTTAGTATATATATATATATAATTAGATGTACGAGTAAGAAAAACTGTAACTTTACAGTACTCAGAGTTTTGTCTTTCACAATCTTCAGCTGTATACAAATAATCACTTGAAAAAAATTTTCTATTTTTTGTATAACATCTTTGTAGAAAAAATTTTTCAAGTGATTATTTGTATACAGCTGAAGATTGTGAAAGACAAAACTCTGAGTATTGTAAAGTTAGAGTTTTTCTTACTCGTACATCTGATTATATATATATATATAGTATTACGCTCCCTTACGACATTTTTGTTGAGCACTCTATCTGAGATGGGAACCTGTTGTTACCGAAATGCAATGCTCACTGCGCATGCGTGGTTTGAGCACTCTGACAGGATCCCACAGTAACTCTTTAACCCCTGTGTTTGCTCCGGCAACATGGCCAGAGAGTTATGTCTCAGAAGCTCTGTGCTGCACTGATGAGCCCACAAAGGGCGAAACGGTACTGTCTGCAGATTGAGTACACAGACACATACACACACACACACACATATATATATATATGTATATATATATATAGACATATACTAAGTATTTCATGAGAACTGGATTCGTTTAAAATACACTGTTTTGGTTACTTTCTATTGTAGATACTTGTAAAGGTTAAATTATGTTAGTCTTATCGCGTAATATCGCAGGGAATTACTTGCAATGTTGAGCCCCATTTGGCTACTTGGAGGTAAATTTTATTGCACACTTGTCAGAAGTAATATCTAAAACCTAATGTCA
>RDPX01000526.1:215478-233174 GCA_003991215.1 Morbakka virulenta | reverse complement strand
TATCTATCCATCTATCTATCCATCTATCTATCTATCTATCTATTTATCTATCTATCTATCTATCCATCTATCTATCCATCTATCTATCTATCTATCTATCTACCTATCTATCTATCTATCTATCTATCTATCTATCTATCTATCTATCTATCTATCTATCTATCTATCTATCTGCATCCGTCTAGTTCATTCCTGTATGAAGTAAACTGTAGTCACATTTTTCATGTGATTCAATATATCTTAAGAGTCAGGCTTTAGTGATGTATAGGATTGGGAAGAAGCCTTCCACACTTAACTAAACGGTTATGCCCGTTGCTGGAGGTGTAAGCTGGAAGTGGAACTCAACGTTGAAATGTTTGTATCAACCCAGATATTCCTAAAACTTACTAAATTGGTGCCGGTGATGGGAAATGCACTTCCGGAGCCCTCGGTTTTAAGAGATTTGATGAGCGTCCTTATCGCAAGAACCAAACACACGTCGCCTTCAACAGAAAGTAACTTGGAGAATGTAAATGCAACAATATTTGTTTTTATATAACTATATGTTTGTGTAAACAAATGGAACAAAGGGCCAGTGCAGTAAACATTTCGAGAGGATCTGGTCAATCTGTTGACTTGTTTCGAAACCTCTTCATTTCGGCAAAAGAGTCTGGGTCCAATGACAATTTTGCACAAGCGGCAAAATGTATTGTTGCAAGAATTTTTTTAAATTTTGGATATGATGTGATCTCAAATCAAAACAACACAAAACATGGGTTTAATGGAGAATTTAATATATGTTTACATAACTACTAAAATCATATGAATTTTATTAATGAATAACTCGTGATGTTGCCAATTGGATAAGGAAAAACGCCACCAAAGCCGATGAGCGATTCCGCAGCCGGCAGTGAGTACCCAAGTTGATTTTTTGAAGGTTTTGGTATGATAGCTACCTGCATTTTTAAACTAAGTTTTTGCATTGGAAAGGATACTTTCCTGATCAAATATACTTAGGTCGTTTGAAAACCTTTTCGTATGGAGGGGTGACAAATTACTCCTGTCCTGAATATCGCATTATGTCGTTTCCCTATTGCGAAATCTTAGTCTGGTTTGGTTTTCAATTACTCTACTTTCATATACCAAATGTGGTTGTTACATAAAATTAACGAGCCGATTTTACCATGTATAAAAGGATGTATATATATAAATATTCAGAAACAGTATGTATCTGACAATCTGCATAACCCAATATAATCATTATCAGTATATATTTATTGTTAACCCACTTCAGGCCATCATTGAGTCACAACAAAAGCAGCACAACAAAGGATTGTTTGCTCATATTTCAGATATTGTATGATGTTCTCTAATGATATGAAGAAGGGAGAGCAAATAAACATGCAATGCAATTGTGAAAGTATATCTTTTGATGGTAAAAAATAGAACATTGACCCTAACAGATACCGTTCTCAGTTTCAAAATTAAATGTTCTTCCAGGTTATTTCATGTAGACTTTTATCGATACACAAGGCCTCTTCTTACCCAGACACTTCGGCCAGTGTTCTCAAAATGCCATAATCAAAAAACTTATCATTTGACAGGTCTTAAATGTCGTCCATGAGCTGCTACACGAAAGGCATTACATTTGTTTCACCACCTCCAGTGTTTCCTCCAAACTACTGAATACTTCGATAGCTTGTCTAAGAAACATTTAAATATATCTTGGTAGGTTTTATATTTCAGTGGTATCAGTCAAACTCATTTCTTTATCTCACTTAACATACTTTTAATGAATGCATCTATTGAGGTTGACTCAATTCAATGGGGCAAATTGACTTCCAACAATAATTGGATGCCAGTATAGAGTCAGTGGATTGGTTTTGGTCCAAAGTCATAGATTTTAGTTGTTTTATTTGGGTGTAAACAAAGCTATCTATACTGTCATCATTTGATATTATTAGTTCCATTACTAACACTAGAAAACAATGGGTCTCCTCAAACCGACTGCTGACAGACCATGGCAGAACATTAGCCAACATGTACAAATGGTGACTAAAAGAAACTGCAGACTTTCCCTACGGCAGTGGAACCCAGGAGACTGCAAAACACATCGTCCTCCAGTGCCCAACAACCAGACTGGAGGGAGGTTTTGACACCGTCCTCAACTATGATGAGGAATTCGGAACCTGGCTGAAGAGACATAATGTGGAGATGTAGTCATATGCTACTACTACTAGTTCCATTACTGTTATTCAGGTGCTAAGGCCTGTAGGTGAATTAAAGGAAGAACAGCATTTGCTAAAGCATACAAGTAGGCCTAAAAGTTCCACACACATATACATATATGCTTGCTTTCATTAACCAATAACCATGGTGGNTAAAAGAAACTGCAGACTTTCCCTAGGGCAGTGGAACCCAGGAGACTGCAAAACACATCGTCTTCCAGTGCCCAACAACCAGACTGGAGGGAGGTTTTGACACCGTGCTCAACTATGATGAGGAATTCGGAACCTGGCTGAAGAGACATAATGTGGAGATGTAGTCATATGCTACTACTACTAGTTCCATTACTGTTATTCAGGTGCTAAGGCCTGTAGGTGAATTAAAGGAAGAACAGCATTTGCTACAGGAAAATACAAGTAGGCCTAAAAGTTCCACACACATATACATATATGCTTGCTTTCATCAACCAATAACCATGATAGCATAAGGACAACAATTTTGAGTCTTAAATAGTAGATTACAAAGGCTTATCATTTACCTCATCTAATGTGCAAGAAGCTAATCTGATGAGGCAGAAGAGGAGATATGATAGTGTTGTTGTTTAGGGCTTGTCTTCTCACACAATATTTCAGGTAAACAGCAAGGTCTGACAATAACAAGAAGTTTTAAGGAACGTTTCAAAATTTAATTGTATTTGGATTTTATTCATACAGAACAAACTAGACAGAATTTTATATACTTTTGACATACAAACTACTTGGCATGTGTCCTCTAATTGTACTAAAGCCATGTTTGAATGTGCTGCAAGTGTATCAGCTTAATTTTTACTTCCTTAGATCTTTAATTTTGAAAGGAAAATGGTGGCAGAGAAACACCAAGAAGATGATAAGTTTAAGGCCTCAGCCAAGGGTCTGATAAAAGGTAAGTTAACAAGAATGGGTTGCAAAGTATTTTTGTATTATGGTACAACCAATAGGGAATTATTATTGTTCCTTTAAATGTGTCTATTGCCAATTTCTTTTTTCATCAAGATAATTTACAAAAGGCTGCTATTCATCACCCTAATTAGAATTGAATCTCCAAGGCTAATGTCACTTTCTCATTGCATAAGTGTGTTTATGTTAAAAAGGTTCATGCTAGAAAGGCAGAAAATTTTTTTTATGTGGGCTGTGAAGTCAATATTTTGTTCCAGATAAAGTAATTTATGGAATGGTGTGAGTTAGTAATATATATTTTGTTTTTTTATGGTTTTTAAGAGACCTTTTCCAGAACATTTGGGAGTTGTACATTGATCCATGCATACCAGAAAAAAAGTTATTTAGACTTTCCTACTGAAATAGCTTTTTTCAGCAAGAAACATAGTAAATGTTGCAAGGCTCAACAAAATTATATAGATTTTGGCAAGTTAATCTACCTAACCTTTAAATAAAACACATTTAGCTGTATTAAAGGGCTGGTGACATGTAAAGTAATTTTTTAAGGTTATTACATCATGTAATCATGTTGGAAAGCCATGGTCGCCAACGTCATGAAATGACAGGGCACCAACACAGACAGACATCACATAGTACAGTACTAAATGGTGTAGCTTGGCACATAACCTACATGATACAACACTTGGGCTATCAGACGTTCAGTGGTAATGCCAAGGAGAATAATGTGATATGATTATGTACATCAACATATACGTAAAAGAATATTAAGAATATAGTTACTTTTCAAGTTTTACTTGTATTTCACTTATCATTGTCATCATCATTATCATTTGATTAATGTTATGGTTACTATTATTGTTAGTAGTAGCAGTATAGCCATATCATCAGCCAGTAGTTCCCTCCCACACACATAAAATAGCCAAATACAGATTTAGGTGGAGTTAAAGAAAAGGCTCTTAGCCTGAGGCTTAGGCATTTACAAGGAGTAATAGGGTTGTTAAAGATATATGGAGTCAAAAGATTCCCAGCACTCCATTCTGAGCTTGTTATCTTAACTTTACCAGCTTGAGTATTAGATCTGTTTTATAATTTAAAAAAAAGCAGTAGCATCAAATATGTCAATCATGAAGTAGGAATTCTCACACAATTAATTAATTTTAAGGTTGCTATTTGCTCTAATGTTTTCCAAGAAAAAAAATGTTAGGTTGTGAAGTATTTTCACTATAATCCAATGTTTGCTTTGGCCAATACAATTATACCATCAATGGTCCATTAAAACCAGTTAATTGAAGTGGATAGCACCAAATGTCTTATTTGATACTACTTAGCTTGTGACACGCTAAGTAGTCCACAAGAGTCATAAACTAAAGATAAAAGTATCAGGGTACCCATTATTTGACTTACTCAGACTTTCCCAAATCAGAATTTGTGTATGGCCATACTTTATTGCTTATTGCTAGATGCAATAAAATTTATTTATTTATTTTTAATTAAATTTATGTAAAGAAAATTGCAAATACTAACATTGGATATTAGCTAGCTCTGTACTATAGGTAACATCAAGAATGTTATTGAAACTGTTACTAAAATAAGCCAGTCTGAGACAAGGCTTGAGTATTTTAACTGGTTACAGTTATTTTGAAAAGATGGTACAGTTTGAATGCTTAAAGCACCCTGCACTCTTCTTTTAAGTTCTTAAAGTTTCAGGAATGAGGGGATCCTCCTTTTGTGTCATGTTCATCAGAGCTTTTCATTTGATGCATGCAATAGCATATGTACATGCAGGTGCATAGTCAGACCAACAAAAGTTGAATAGAGGTCTTGGTTCTGTTCCTTACACTTTTCTTGGAGCTGTTTTGCAGCAAAAGCCATTATTGATGGTTTCACAATTTTTATGGAAACCACACTAGCTTTCTGCCAGTAGACCATCCTTAAGATGTAACATTAGATAAATGGGTGGTAAGCTAAAAGCCTGTCAGCAATGGACAGAAGAGATATTCAATGATGATTATCACAGACCTGACAGCTACCTTTTCATTTATAAAAATGTACAATAGAAGCATCCTTGAAGTTCTGAGGAACAGCCTCATGCTGCCAGTTGAGTTGAAACAGGATGAGAAGCTTTTTAGTCAAATCCCAACGACATTCTTTGTAAACCTTTGCTTGAATAGACTCCATACCATATGCTCAGCTACCCGATAACTGATGGATTACTTTCTGGTCCTCTTCCAAATTATTATGATATCCATAAGTCAATTGTCATTGATGCTGGAGGAAAATTCAGTAGATTGTTAAAATGTTCAGTCCATCTCTCAAGGATTTTATCTTTCTCAGTTATCAGAGTAAAACATTGGCACTTAAAAGTGGAGAGGATGCTGATGAAGGTGACCCATGGACCTCCTTCAAACCTCTGTAAAAGTAGTTTGAAGGAGTTCAATTTCTGTCAGCGAACCCCTGGATTTCATTGGCCTTGTTACTTAGCCAGGAGTCCTGTATTTGTCATAGCCTTGCCTGGAGAGTACTGTGCATTTTTCTGAGTACATCTCCTTTAGCCATTGAGCTGGGATTATTTATGTGAGATAAGTAAGCATTACATTTCTCTTCAGGTAGCACTGTCTTTTGATAATTCTCATCAAACCAGTCTTTGTGCTTTTGGGAAGAAGGTTCCAAGCATTCAAGGGCAGTGTTGTACACCATACCACAAAGTGCAGTCCATGCTGCTTGGTATCATCCAACCTCAGTTTCATAATATCAAGTCACTTAGGTGCTTTCACACCCTGAAGTTGTCTCTATGGCTGAATGCATAAGTTAAGTTTAGAAATGATAAGACAGTCATCAGCCCAGGACCCAACACTGCACATAGCCTTTGTAACACATTCATCATGCCAGCTGTTCCTTCTCACAATGACATAATAAGATACCAATGTTTGGAATGAAGGTGCATCCATGATTTTTTTTCTTCTGGTAGTTAGACCAAAATTTGTGTTTGTGATACATGGTTTATGCTCAGCACATGTTCAGAGGAGGAAGAGACCATTACTATTGCATGTCAACTCTGTGCTTCTCAATCACACCCTCCCAAGAGATATTGTCACTGCCAATCTTGCATCGAAGTCATCAAGTATGATAAGCTTATCTGCATGAGGAGTAGAAGTGATAATAGTGTTCAAGTCTTTGTAGAACTTGCCCTTTATTTCATCAGGATTAATCATGATGGGTGCATAGACATTGACAATGGTAGTAACTTCATCACATTGAAAAGAGAGAGTCTCAAAGTCAGAGGATGATCATTTATTTCTATGGGTGGCCCAGCCAGCCAACAAGGTTTGATTTGATGATAAACCCAACATCAGCCTCACAATTCTCCTAAGGTCCACAACCATTCAAGAAGAAGGGGTAGTCCATGCCTCTCACACACAATTTTCCAACTCCAGCAAATCTTGTCTCACTAAGAGCAACAATGTTGATGTTGTACCTAGTAAGTTTATTTGTGGTGAGTACTGTTTGTCTCTGAGGTCTCTCTGACAGTTCTCTATCAAGGCGCATACATACATTCCATGTAGCAATGCTAAAGGATGTAAACATTTTTTTGAATTTCTTTGATTTTTGACCACAGAAGTAGGAACCACAGAAGTAGGAACCACATCAATCATAACCAGCTAGCCAAAGTAAGATAGGACAGGCAATGTTTAGTGTACCTTTAATTGCCCCATTCTCATAACAAGGATGTGAGCAGTGCAATCCTAAAGAGGGCTGCTCAGCCACTCAGATGGCTGCTGAAATTCATCTCTGCCCCAAGTAATTAAATAGCAACCCATAAAGCCTGAGCCACTTGTGTGCAGGTTGGCAGCTATGCCTGCCAGTGTGCACACACTTGATGTTATATATATATACATGTTTAACTCTGTTTGTAGTAGCCTAATTCCTGAGTATCCCACTCAACAACCTGCAAACTGTGCTCACTCAGAACAGGACAATGAAACCTCAGATGCAGAAGACAGGAACAATCATCCACATACTACTCAATATGGTTGTATAATCAACAAACCAGCTCATCTGAATGACTACATAACATAAAATTATTTCTTGCAGTACTATATAGACTTGGACTTGTCAATTTGATTTTTTTTAATCATGTGTGGGGATGNTAGGAACCACAGAAGTAGGAACCACATCAATCATAACCAGCTAGCCAAAGTAAGATAGGACAGGCAATGTTTAGGGTACCTTTAGTTGCCCCATTCTCATAACAAGGATGTGAGCAGTGCAATCCTAAAGAGGGCTGCTCAGCCACTCAGAGGGCTGCTGAAATTCATCTCTGCCCTAAGTAATTAAATACCAACCCATAAAGCCTGAGCTGCTTGTGTGCAGGTTGGCAGCTATGCCTGCCAGTGTGCACACACTTGATGTTATATATATATATACATGTTTAACTCTGTTTGTACCTCATTCAGTCCAGTGTGCTATCATTACTATATCTACCATCCTGTATCCAGTTCTGTTACATACAAACCACTCTATGTCCTTCATGTATCAACCTGTACTTAGAAGTTGAATTAGATTGATAAACATGGCTTAATGTTGTTATATCTTGTTTGTTAGAATCTTGTTTAATCTTTAGTAGTATTGACTACAAATACTTTACACTTGACACTTACTTATCTGTCATCACAGGACTTGTCGAACAACACAATAAATGAAGGATGAATGATGTCTTGCATGTATGACTTTGATTATGGTAAAGAAAACTTATACAACATTGACCTCACTCTCTTATCCATAACCCTCTGAGATCAGTAGTAAAACATCCTGTTGTGAAATTATAGGCATAGAACACTCTGTGAAGCTGGAGAGACCATCAATGTGTTCATTTAGTTGCAAGGGGTTGAAGTAGGCCACGAAAGTCATAGCTCTAATGTCCATATTGACTATTTCACATTAAGGAATGTATTGATGTCCCAGTCTTTCATTCTATGCAGTCTTTTAAAGGTGTATTTTTCAATCAGAGACCATTTATTTTGTTGTATTTTTTCTTTCTTTCCTACTCTTCAATATGTTTTCTAACTCTTTAGAACTTTCTTTATAACCCCCAGTTGCCCTTTAACATGCAAGTCACTCTTAATATCACAGTTAAGCACACTTTTCAAATAGGCAAACTACATCAAACTACAGTCATTTTAACTCAAATATGCAAAATTCTCCAGCTACAGTCATTTCAACTCTCATCTTATTTTATTGTGAAGAATATGCGGATAAATTAGTCCACTTTTTTCCCCATTCAGTTGGTCCATTTTTATGCTGCTACTCTAAGCATGGATGCTTCACCCTTTGTGTCAGGACCCTCCTCTTGTTTATGTTTCCAGTATGCTAACAACTCTTGTATTTGTAGTCTCTGCCCTGAAAGGTTGTGGTATTTAAATTTTTCTGCTGTCCAAACCAATTTACTTACCTCATATATTTTGCTACTTTTCCTGGTATGCATGATTTTTATCTTCTAGTTTATAAGTAAGTTGTCACTGTTATAGCTTGCATATGTTTTTCATTGAAGGACATAATTTGCTTTTGTGAAGACCATCCTTCTTCACATGTAGGCCCTCTGCTTGCTTATTAGTTTCACTTACCATCACTTATTTTACAGCAACAAGTTTTTACAAAAAAAATTTTCTGGTATCATCTTCCAATTCTTATGCTTAGTTCCCATTTTTAGCCAGGGCTGGGATTGTAGTTGATAGAATTGGGTCAATGTGCGCATCTGATTCATAGTGGTATAGTACATTTTTTGTTTGCCAAAAAATACTGGTCAAAAAATACAATATATTATTGTCAATCTTCAGTGGTTATTTAGGAAATGAGGAAATCTTAATTTAATGTAAAATGCTGAAATATAACTTTTTTTATACAGATCTCCCAGAGAAGAACCCTTATATAGAGAAATCTGGTAATACATGCAGTACCTTGTAAGTAGCTGTTTTATCAACAAAGTAAAATTTTGTGTACACATACATATTTATATGTTTTATGCAGTGTTAAAACATGTATAGTTATATATATATATGTATATGTTTTTTCCTTAACATGTTAATACCTGGAGAAGCACCCAGCATCAGAAACCCAGAGTAACCCAAGAGATAAAACACAATAACCTTTGGATACTTGAAACGAACTGACAAATTTACAAATCTTACAGATGTATGCTACAGTGATTTTACAATAACATGTTGCTGTTGGTTCCGTTGGTAAAGCAGCTGATGATCATACTACATAACATATTATGCAATGTTTCTTTTGATGAAGTAGCCAATGATCGGACCACTTATTACATAATAATATATAATACTCAACATATATTTGATTCATCAGTTGCAACTGTTCACTTCGTTTGCGAATCATGAACACTCAGATTTCATGAAATATCTTTGGACACCTTTCATCATATTTGTCCGAGATAAAATGGTAAATATATTTCAAAATCAGCAATCTATGGAAGTATCAGGGAAAGGGGTGAATGATGGATGGTCATGCCATGTATTGCAAACGCTAAGGAGTTACATCCCTAGACCCTGAATAAAGTGGGACCTTGTGGACCAAGTTAAAAAAATCTCTTTAAACCGTGCAGCAGGAGTTTCTCACCTTTCCCCACTGTTTCCTGTTCGGATAGTGGGTTGCTGCCGATCAAACTTGGACTGGAGTGCTGCACGTGCCATGCGGGCCTGCCCTGAATCTCATCTGTCTGCAAACTCCCAACTTTCAGATCCTTCTTGATGGTATCTTTCCATTTATGTTTTGGGTGCTCACTTCTCCTCCTTCCTGTCATTTTCATTACATAGACATGCCTGATATACTGATACTTGCCTCTCATGCAGATATGTCCATGCCATTCCAATCTCCTCTTTCTCATGAGATCTGCTATAGGTGTTACTCTTGCCTTCTTCTTGATGTCCTCATTTCTTTTGTGTTCTTCAAGACTGACTCCTAAGCAGTATCTCAGCATTCGCATTTCACACACACTGATTTCATTGGCCAGACTGTCGGTAATCGACCAGGTCTCATGGCCACAGGCTTTGACAAATTGCGTACGTGCGTACGTTACGTACTTCAAAACAAATAAATTCCTTTTTCACGTATAGAAATATTCCGCTCCAAGTCCACACACGTACAAGGTTTTTCTATTCTTGGTGTACGCCCGGTATAAATAATGAAATGCATTATTGCTTCAAGTACGTCTTCTATTTCAATAATTTTTCTTTCTTTTGCGTACATGTACTGACATGCGGCATTAAAATTAAAAAACGTCAGTCAATTTTATTGCGTCCTGGTCTCGTGTTTGGGGTTCACGAGTTAAAACGTCCCCCTGTGCTGTGCGCGCGTAGTTCGGAGGAAGTTTGTTACATGAAAACGAGATCTCGTCATGAAAATCATGCCGAAATGAGCTATTCACCTGTTTTCATTTTTAACAATTATCGTCTTATGTCACTTACACGATCGTCGCGTATTGAAAGCTATCCGACAGCTCAACATTGGATCATGGCAAGGTGAACGAAAGTGAACTGGAAGCGCACGTACATACTGTCTTATCAACAGAGTACGTTTGACGAAATTTTACGTACAGAAGATAATTTATTCGAGTACGCACACGTACCGCGGCTAATATTCGATTTGTCAGAGCCTGGGCCATACAACAGCAGGGTTGCATGAAGAAAAATCCTTTCACAGATAAACACCATAGTTAATAATTTGTGACTTGAAACATGGCTGAAACAGTTACATTGCTGTTGTTACTATCCCTTGTTCCGCCAAAGAGGTACTTTAGGGAAAAATAAGGAAAAGTAGGTTATTTCTGTGTTATATGTCTATTTAGAATTGGGTCGCAGAGCTGTATGGTGCATACAGCGGATTGGGAAATTGCTACTTTGTATGAGTCAGAAAAGATAACACTTTCTGGAGACGATAAGGATAACGATAAGAGGGGAGTATAATTGGCACAGGTTGATAACATGGTTGTGACTTTTAACTGCTTACAACTGCTTATGTACATGCAAATTCTAGTTCTCTTATTTTTGATTGAACCCTTTATTGAATAGAAGACCAAATATCCTTGCCAAAATTAAGTAAATCAAGCTCTGACATTGCTTCTTCTTTCCAGCTGTCCAAAGGATGACATTCCACCAGTTTCCAAAGTGCAAGTATTTTTTCTCAACATCTCGTGGTTTGGAATGAATGTTATGTATCTTGTATTATCAGTTGAAGGTAAGTTACAAACTGCTACTAGTTTAATTTTCAAACAGGAAAGTAACTGGCTTTATTTTTATTCAATTTTCTTGAATTCCAGGCTTAATACATTTTATTACATTAAAGGTCTAATTCTTTAAGTGGACATAATATGGATTTTATGTTTTCAGTAGATAAAAAGAAGTTCTCAACGTTATATTTCTTAAGGGTGTTATATTACGACTTATCTCTTGCAACCAAGAGCTTAAAATTATTGGAATTTTATTCTGTTTTTAGCTCATTTTATTCTTTTCATTTTCTTTCCATAACTTTAAGATATGAATTTACCTAACTAAAATATTAGCGTAACAAAGAAGTGATTGCTAGTTGTCTTCAGTAGATTTTTGTTTTCTGTCTATGCATAATTTTGAATGGCTTTCTTTGTTTGCCTCTGATGTTTGAAATAAAATATGAAGTAAACCCTCAGCCAAGTAATAGAATGATGAGCAAGCCAAGCTCAGCCTCTAAAGAACGGTGCATTGCTACCAATTACCTATGAACACGAAGAACGCTGTTTGAGGGCATTTAAGATATTGAGAAATCTTGTTTTGATCAAGCGTCTAGAGGTTCTTTTAGAATTGTTTCATATTGAAGACGTAGACTCATTAAATTGTTCTCTTACAGCATTATCATATACTTATACTTGACTATATGACAAATTTGCAAAGGCCAATTTTAAATGAGAATGTTTCATATCAGTCTTTCCATCTGTGAAAGAGGGTCAAATTTGGCCAACTCAAAAAAGAGGAGGCACCACCCTAGCCTAATATATTTTTGTTTCACTTTAGTTATTCCAAGTCAAGTACATGCACTTGTTGGTGGTGAAACTAAAGGACAAGTTTTAGGTGCTATGGTCGCTGGTGGTGCGAGTAAGTGTATAGTTGATTATTTTTCTCGAACGCGATTCTTATCTTGTTTGATAGACAAGTGTCTGTTTTGATCAGGAAGCGCACATTTCACAAGGGATACTTATTTTGGGGGCCTCAGTTGACAGCAGTCTTGGCCATTGTTATTTCAAAGAAGTAGTGGTGCATTACGCATGATATTCCTTAAAGTTGTGCCACATTAGGTCAGTACACCGGATTTTCATGACAAGAGCTGGCTACACAAGACCACAAAGAATGTCACCTTTTTGAATAGATTTTAATTATCGTAATTTCTCTAATTTAGTACGGCCTAAAAAATAATTATTTCGGGCATGCACCACTAATAATTAGAAGGAATAAATTACTATCTTTAGACCACTTCTAGCCACTAATATTTAGAGGAACATTTTCATCTTCAGCAAGAAGACAGCGAAAAAATTGATAAAGAGGACCCTTTTTGTTTGTAGTTTTTGTTAGTTTTTTGCAAAGAAAGGAGAAAGTGTTAAAATTAATTTTAAACTTATTTTTACTTGGTTAAAATAAAATCTATCCGCACTATAATAAGAGGAGAATTGAAAATTCTATGGAATACACCCGCACTATTAATAAGAGGAAAATAAATTGTCCAATTTTCCAATTTTTAATTTCCGCCCTAAATAAGAGGCCGTACTAAATTAAAGAAAATATGGTAGTAGGGTTTTTTCATTGCATTTCGTAGCGCTGGGTGAACTGTTTCATATATGTTATCAGTTTTCGAAAGCCAGTCTCAACATTACAGATCACTTCTTATTTGGTTTGGTGATTGGTGAATTGACAGAGATTTAGAAGTATACCGGTCAACAATTTGGAACCATGCCATAGATGGTACTGGCAGTCTTTTGAGAAAAACACAAGGCTAGGCTACATATCATCAATAGAAAGTTCAATAGGCAGAACGGGAATCCGTATAAAGATTGTATTTAGAACAAGGAATAGACCTAGTGTCTTAGAAAAACAGATAGCATTTTCAAAAGCTTTTTTCTAGTAATAAGCAAAATGAAAAAAATTTATTTTCCTAATAAAAAATGACTTCGCAAAAAATATAATTCGGTTACATTTTGCTTGTACAGACTACACGTTGAAGCAGTTGTTCGTAATACATGATAAAGTCTGCAACTGCGCTACACCTGATTTCTTGTCAAATCCCTGTGGTAGGCAATTTTGCGTTCCACTATTTTCTCACATTGATACAAATACATTTAATTTTTTTTTACGATAACGTGTTTCCAGCTCAATGCACAGATTCATACAGGCAGGAAAGTTAGCCTTGTAATGATTCGTTTAGATCCAGACACGGAATTTGTTGAGTTTATGCCCAGGAGAACAACTTAAAACTTGGTGTTCGTCAGAAAATAATGAGAACTTAGTGCCACATCCAGAACTTCATTAATAATCCCATACCAATATTATCTTCTGCGGTCACATTTAGTAGCTTAATTATTTACGTTTGATAGATGTACACATATGTAAACTTTTGTGTATACAAATAAACATTCATTCTATATGGAGCCACTTGTGTGTGAGCTGAAAGTAGTGATATATGAGTAATAAGTTAAAAACTAGAAAGTGCAGTATAAGTTAGTAATTGACTATCAGCTATTTTTATATCTCTGTTAGTAGGCCCAATTACTAATTGGTAAGTTTTGGGTTTCTGTTTTTAATGCTGTTACATTTGCACTAAAAGCCCCAGTATTATAGATATACTCAAACGAAATCGTTTTCAGCACTAATCATCCCCAAAGATGTTGTCTCTGAACATTAAAATATTACCTCAAACTTTATTTGAATGGTACAGTACTTTGGCATTGCCCTTTGGTTAGGAGGAACATATGTAAACGAGGTAGAAGCCGAAGTACAAAGCTTCTGAAATTTCCGCCGGGTTTAGATCACATCCCTTGTTTGTGCGTTACCTATGGTTTCAAAGCCAAGGGATTGATTATGAATTGTATCTTTTGAGACTAATGCAGTCCTTGCATCTGTTGCAAAATTGATGCTTATAAATAGATGGTTCTTGTTATAGAAATAAAGGATTTGATCCTACAAACTAATCTCCATTCAATGTTATGTTCCCATCTGGGTTTAAGCGGCGGGTGAGCCCCATGTGACATTACTATTACTATTACTATTACTATTACTATTACTATTACTACTACTATTACTACTACTATTACCATTACTATTACTATTACTACTACTATTACTATTACTATTACTACTACTATTACTATTACCATTACTATTACTATTACTATTACTACTACTACTACTACTATTATTATTATTATTATTATTATTATTATTATTATTATTATTCCATTATCGTCGAACTCGTGATCGGAGTAAGACATGTTTTGTTTTGCTCTCCGACNACTACTACTATTACTACTACTATTACCATTACTATTACTATTACTACTACTATTACTATTACTATTACTACTACTATTACTATTACCATTACTATTACTATTACTATTACTACTACTACTACTACTATTATTATTATTATTATTATTATTATTATTATTATTATTATTCCATTATCGTCGAACTCGTGATCGGAGTAAGACATGTTTTGTTTTGCTCTCCGACTAAAGTTTTATTTTTAACTGATTTACACCAGTACAACTATATTGTTCGACGAAATAGAGAAGAAATCCATAAGTTATCACCATGGTTTGTTTTTATGGCTTTACTTACTTGTATCAACAACTCACTACAAGTACAATGTCAGTTTGGTCACAAAGATTTTAAAAGTTTGGATCGCCATCTTTAAAGATGTAAACTTGAGTTCGGGCAAGAAACCATCAGTGAGCAACGCTTGAGTGATGTTAACATAGAAACAGAAGCTAATTCAATTGTTAATCTAAACAACGCTATTAATATTGAAACACCCGAGGTATACGAGACAGAGTATGACCGATTATCTCGAGAGAATATTAATGTACAGAGTTTTATTTGTTATTGTGGTTTATCATGAAAGGGTCTCAGAGGATTACGAGCCCATCAAAGATCCTGTCATATCTGTGATCAACCGGACCTTAAAGATCTGTTTACATGTGAAAGTCACAGTGATAATATTAACGAATCGAACAGCAGAAGTCAAAACTCTCCCAATCCTCCTGCTAAGAAAACACCCTTAACTGGTATTAAACTACCGAAAAGTAAATACGAATAGGAAAAAGCAAATGACTTTTTCAAAGCTAACATCGATGTCTCTGCAGAGATCACATGTATTAACACCGAGGTTGAACATGTTCAAAATCTCATCTTTTACTGTTTTAAAGATAATGTCGGAGTTAGCACAAAAGAAACTGTCATGAAGATAATCTCTTTGAAAAATATGGCGACTTCTCCCGGAAACGTTTAAAAACTATTCTCAGATGCATGAAAGAAAGAAACGAGCCTTCATCTCTTTCGGAAATTAAATTTATCAGCAAGTTGCTACGAGCTAAATACAGTAAGGTAGCCTTCAAGATGAATATTGCGTTGACCATAGCGAAAAAATCAGCATAGACTTTTGGAAATATTGTAAAGAGATTTTCGAAACAAAAGCCGCAGAAGAACCAGAATTCAACGAGGAACAATGTTTTGAGTATTATACAAGCATTCTGAAAAGAAGTACCCATAAATGCGAAACGTTTCCATCATGGATGAAAATGTTAGATGCACCTACAAAAGCGTTTAATTGTTCAACACCAACCTACCATGAAATCACAAGGATTGTGAAAAAGATGACAAGCGGTGCAAGTGCTTGTCCGCTAGACCAAATCAGTATACTAACATTGAAAAACTGTCCCTATTTACGTACAGTTATTCATCACATCATAAGCTACTGTTGGGATAATAGTACCGTTCCCAAAATATGGAAATATGGATTTACGATCTTGATCCACAAGAAGGGTTCAACAAATTTGCCAGCCAACTTCCGACCGATAACTCTGGAACCGGTACTTTCCAAAATACTGTCGTCAGTCATTCGTAACAGGATTTATTCCTTTGTGAGGGAAAATGGCTACATCGAAACCAACCCCCAGAAGGGATTTTGGGACGGTATATCAGGTACTATCGAACATACGGAACTATTATCATACATAATAAATCATAGCAGGAGAAAACAAAGAGATGTAGTTGTTACATTACTTGATTTAAAGAATGCGTTTGGCGAGGTTAGTCATGGTCTATTAAGAATATCTTTAAAATTTCATCACATACCTGAAGAGATTACTTCTATTATTACAGAATTCTACACCGATTACCATGTTTCAGTGGGGACTAAGTCTTTTGTGACCAATACAATTTCTGTAGAGAGAGGAGTTTTACAGGGAGACTGTCTAAGTCCTATATTATTTAATCTGTGCTGTAACACCTTGCTACGAACTTTCGATGAAGAAGGGATCCGACTTATTCGGTATTATTTCAACGAATATTTAACCCCACGTCACTGGTTCCAGTTTGCAGATGACACAGCTTTGATCACTTCGTCAACTGGGGATAATGAACTTCTTCTACATGTGTTTTCAAAATAGTGTACATGGTCCGGTTTCATCATCCGTGTAGACAAATGCAAAACATTTGGTATACGTAAAGCAAAAACGACGTCAGAGCAGTATAAGCCCTATCTGAAAATATGAAACGAAATGGTACCGCAAGTGGAGTTAAACGATAGATTTAAATATCTTGGAAAAGAGTTCTCGTATGATATGACAACACACTTTATTGAAACCGAGTTGAAAAAGGACGTAACATAATACTTACTAAGTTAGACAGCTTACCATTACATCCACATCACAAAGCTAATGTTGTCACTAAATACATCTACAGCAAGATTCGTTGGAGACTGTCGATATATAGTATTTCAGAAACATGGACGATACAAAACCTGGACAATGTAGTCAACAAGTATATACGCAAATGGTTTGGAATGAATGTTGGTGCAAACGTAACGCACCTAACGTTTCCTCCAAACAGATTGGGTGTAAATTTCAAATCAGTATCTAACGGCTTGAAACACTGTAAACTCAGCTTAAGAAGATTGCTCAACACCTCGAAGAATAAAGATATAAACAATGTTTACCAACTGACGAAGAATAAGTTTATGACTGAAGATCAAATATTGAAAAACACAACATCAAAAGATACTGCATCTAGATTGTTACAAAAAACCTTAATGAAAAAGTCGTTAAACATCTGAATGAGCTAAACGAACAAAGTGCCATCATGAAAGTGTTAAACGAAACCCTTTCTAGTCGTAAGCGTCAACAGTGGTTAGAAATGATAACACCTCTGATGTCGAATATTTATATATTCGCTCGTAAAGCGTTAATATTTTGTTTAGCTAATAACTCCAACCTGAAGCGATGGAAAAAATCGGACACTGATA
>RDPX01000526.1:203585-215226 GCA_003991215.1 Morbakka virulenta | reverse complement strand
AGACAAATGCAAAACATTTGGTATACGTAAAGCAAAAACGACGTCAGAGCAGTATAAGCCCTATCTGAAAATATGAAACGAAATGGTACCGCAAGTGGAGTTAAACGATAGATTTAAATATCTTGGAAAAGAGTTCTCGTATGATATGACAACACACTTTATTGAAACCGAGTTGAAAAAGGACGTAACATAATACTTACTAAGTTAGACAGCTTACCATTACATCCACATCACAAAGCTAATGTTGTCACTAAATACATCTACAGCAAGATTCGTTGGAGACTGTCGATATATAGGAATTCAGAAACATGGACGATACAAAACCTGGACAATGTAGTCAACAAGTATATACGCAAATGGTTTGGAATGAATGTTGGTGCAAACGTAACGCACCTAACGTTTCCTCCAAACAGATTGGGTGTAAATTTCAAATCAGTATCTAACGGCTTGAAACACTGTAAACTCAGCTTAAGAAGATTGCTCAACACCTCGAAGAATTTGGAACACTTCCAAGGTCAGATCAACTGATCTCAACATACAAGGAGGGCAGGGAAATGGTGCAAATAATGTAATATAGGCGTAGAGAATTTGGAATTGTAGGAGAGTGAAAATATTATGTGCGCCGAACTGTGAAGTGAAAGCGATGGCGGTAGAGAGCATCTGGGCATTATAGCGAAAGGCAGTGGTTCGAAACCAGTTTGATACAAACCACTTTTTACAATTTCCTACAATTCCAAATTTTCTCCATAGCTATATTTTCTCACTTTTTTATTGTAATCTTGTTTTTTTCCTTCTTTGTTGCAGTTATTACATTTTTTATAAGTCCATTGCTTGGACTTAAGAGGTAAGTATAAATATATGTTACTAGTTTTATACTTATATTTGTAAAAATGTAGTAGAGATATGATACTATGATACACTGAAAATTTTAGCATTAATACTTAATCTTACTGAAGGGGTGAAAGAATGTCCAGGTGGACTAAGCCTGATTGCAATTACAGTGTCTGCATGAATTCATCATCAAAGTGTTTGAACACAATTTCACAAGACCACACAATAAAAAAATGCATCAGCATTTCAATAGAAACATTTCATTTTTTGATTTAGCTCAAATAGTAAACTTTAATTCTGAAATTTGATTAATTTTTGGCTCGTGAACGCCGGAAGAAGTTGTAAACAGAAGGTTAAGTATTTATACACTTATAATTCTGGTAAAGCTACATTAAAGGATGAAACGTCATTAGGTTTTTATAGTCTGGAAATACGAATAGACAATGAAATTGGAAAATTTTGTAAAATCCAAAGAGGAGTAAGACAAGGCTATGTTTTCTCACCAGACCTCTTTAATCTGTACAGTGAGAAAATTCTTAGACCAATAACCAAAGAAGATGGTTTTAGAATCGGTGGCCACAACATGAACAATATTCGTTATGCTGACGACACAACATTAATAGCAGAATCTCCAGCAAAATTACAGAGGTTACTGGATTTAGTAGTTAAGGAAAGTAGAAAGAAAGGGATTAGAAAAAAAGTTAGAGGGGACTGAACTATGGTTTTTAAGACCAATGCTCAGAATACCCTGGACCGATCATGTCACCAACGAAGAAGTTCTCAGAAGGTCAGAATGTCAAAGGAAAATTCTGTTAACCATACGCAAACGACAGCTCCAATTCTTAGGGCACGTGATAAGGAAAGAAGTATTGGAAGAGCTAGCACTGACAGGAAAAATAGATGGAAAGAAAGGTAAAGGAAGGCCAAGAGCAACCTATATGACAAGGATAGCATCATGGACAAGGAGAAGTGAGATACAACTACTAAGATATGCGAAGGAACGAGATCTGTGGCGGAGCATGATCGCCGACGTTCTAGGAGGATATGGCACTTGAGGAGGAGTAGGAGTCTGGAAATATTTTCTAATTGAGTTTTTCTAAAAGTTTAGGTCGACTGCCGAAACCTTAACTCTGCTGTATGAGCAAATGTAAATTCCTATTTAGTAGAGCCAGAGAATAAAATGTTCTTCCTATACCAGATTGAACATATTTGGTTAACTCACCCTTAAGATATTCGGGGATGCTTTATATACAAAATTAGAACTATTGATGTCCTCTTAGCATCGCACACGGTTCTGGTTCTAAGATTTCATTGATATTTAGAAGTTGACGAGGAAACTTTAATTTAATGTGAAAGAAACATGATATTTTGACCTAACTGTTTAACCAACCAAAAACAGTAGAAGAAAACACATTCTGTCATCCATGGTAGTTGTTATTTCAAATTGTAGTGCTCGTTGTAAAGACGATAGACGATTTTCAGGGAAAGTAGCTTCTATAGATATTTCATAACGAGAGCGTATCGTCTAAGACACAATTTTTAAAACGACATCTGAGCTTTTTTCAGTAATTATCTTTTTTTATAGCGATCGCTTGCTGTCACCGCTTGGGAGAAGGAGACCGCTTATGGTAGCTGGAACAGTTTTACTATGGTATGATATATGTTTATGATACTTTAGTATTTCATCGTTTTCATTACAGAAATTCTTGCCTAAGCATGGTAACAGCTTATACGTTTAAAAGATTTGTGTTGGACAGACAATGCTAGTGTTCATATTAAAGTATTAGGTCATTTCAGGGTCCAAAGACCACTGCTAGGTATAAAGGGGATGTATTTTCCTTCAAACTTTTGAATTCATTTTATTGATTCACTTGCCCTCTTTCGAACTTTATGTACAAAAATATTTCCAGAGGCAATATTTTACAATTCATAAAGGAAAAGCAAAATGGACATAGTAAATCCAGAGAGTTAGTAAGACTTCGAAATGGCAACCTTCGGCATTTTAAACTTATGATCTACCATCGAATCACAAACTACTATTTTTCTTCATTTTTAAAGGAGAATTGCCTATTTATGTCAAATATCAATCTCAGCGCTATTGGATACATGGTTGTGCGTCTAAACGTCTAGAAAGCAAAATGAATTAAATTACACCAAATGCCTACGGATATTTTTATTTCTGTGTCCAAAGTAAGCGACTCCACTTGTTATGTTGACGAATCGAATTGAAAGTTAACCACACTAATTATTCCAAGTGCACAGAGTTGACACATCGTGTTTACACACAGTTTACACATCGGTGATGGTATGTCATATGTCTGATTTTTACTTACGCTTCTTTTCAGTTAGATTTTGTATTTCTACCTGCACATTGAATTAGTGTGTTAAGACCTACCAGGGGCTAGTATGTACATGTGAAAGAATTTCTTGGAATGCAAAGTATTAAGTTGGTCATGCGCACATGGAAGCTGCTACTAGGAATGTACATTTCTTCGATTATGGTCAGTTTAAGCACTTAATATACTCATAAATTTTTATCCATGATAAAACAGCCTTGTAATATTCTCTGATTTTTCACTTTGTTGACTTAAATTCTGGTTCAAAAACTACGGCCTGGAGGTGGGAGAATGCATCATTTTAGTAACATAGCGTTAAGAGTGATCAAGGAAGGAGGCTTACTTTAGCACCGGCCACGAATCGCTGCAGACTTTTGAATACCCATCATAATCATAGGTTCTTTATTTTATTAGGATTTTCTGATGTAATGCGACCTCCGGTTTACTTTCACCAGCTACCGTACAATCACAGGACAACAGAAAGAAAGAAGCACGTCCATACAACAGCTTTAAAACTTTTTAGTGTTAAACGCTTGAAACATTCATTTGGTGTTGGAGATAAAATTGCCTTTTGGACCATAAGATTCTCGTAAGGCATTTCTTCGTTCCTAAGCCCAATCAGGTCACATTTCACTTAGGACGATAAACTGGAAGTGCAAATAGGTGTGATTGCCAATCAATAGCAAACTTCAGAAATCATGGATACGAAGTATAATGTTACTTTGTCTTATCTTGCCGCAGTGGCACTAATTCATAAACTCATCATGTCAGTCATCAGAGATGCAATGAAATAAAGGAGAGATCTCTCTACTGACGCTTTCATTACTCAGTACCCACATATGCTGCAATGAGGAGCGCACAACGTTCTGGTCGTTAAGGTTTTTAGCGTCTTTGTGAAATGAACAAAATAGGATCTTTGCTGGAATTCACCACAAGCTTTCAAAATGATCGGATGGAAGGGAAAAAGGTGATGAACGTAACAATAGATGATTGCTGGGATGAGAACTCATGGTTTACTAATACAATTAAGTGTGTAATTTGTAACGTTTTCAAGCTTGAAGTGGATATTCATTGATGCGAATGCGCTAGGACGGAGCGCCTTTACCGAGTCGCGGAAAGGAAGAGTTAAATTCAATCAAAATTTGTAATTGACGGGTATTTTGTTGCTAGTTAGTTTGTCGAGCAGGGCCTGACAGCTATCACTATTGTCCAATCAGAGAAATGGAAGTTAAACCATGACCATGAATCATAATATTTACTGCAAATAATCAAGTGCACTGACGTAAGATGCTGCTGACCATTCCAGTATTCATACTTAAAAGTTGTCAAGGATCGTTTACTAGCCCTATTCAGTGCCAGTGAACTCTTCTACCAATGGCAATGAATCGGCAAAAGATGACAAAGATGCATTCCACTTATTCCCGTATTGGTATAACAAACAATCCTCTCCAGGAGAGGACCTCTAGGAAGTTATCCAGAGGCATATTATATGAATTTTCTTAGTCGTCCATAAAAGATAACATATACTATGGTATTTATTTTGGAAGCATCCGCTAAGAATCTCACATGTAGGATTTAGCTGTGCAATATTGTCTTGCTCTTCTGACGTCTAAGAGCAAGAGTAAACGATAATACAATGAGTCTGATAACAGAAAATCGGCACTTTTGTAAGGGCTGTTTGTACCAGGGGAATCAAGAACTAGAAAAGTACGAAATTTATGATCTAAATTTTGGTGGGGAGGTGAGTAGCCCACCCACAAGAAGTGCATCAAACCCCAGGGATCCCTGTTTTTGGAATCCTGTACCTGCATGGAGCCACCAAGTAGCAGAAGATAGGGCAAGAGCGACAGTAGGATTTGAACACGATAAACCTTCTGCTTACTTCTTAGTCTTTCAAAAATTGATACTCTGTTTTATTCATCTTTAACACTGCACAATATTATACTATAAAGTCATTTTTTCGCAATATTTATCTGCAAAGATTTGGTTTTGACTTATGTAGGTATATTTAATAAGCTACTTGAGTAAGTCAAATTAGTTTCCAGCGATTGTGCCTACCACAAATGTCACCTATCGCTAGGAAGTGTTATATTGGGCCGTTACAAAGGATCACGAAGGGAGGTAGAGGGATAAAAGTGGCCGATTTTACTCTTGCATACTTTTTGAATGGCCTCTAGCTAAATACTGTATTATGGCTTCCGAAATGTTATGGTTCCATGTGTTTAATGTAGATGCAATTTTCCGAAATGCTGGAAGCTTTAAGAATATTTCAGTAAGGGAGAATAATGATTTTTTTTTCTTCAATGGCAATTGTGTTTATGTAGCCTGTGTTAGTGTTTCTTTAGCTGGGGGTGAGTTACATAAAATCTGGCTGTAATAACAGCAACTCATGTGTTGATCAACTTGTAAAAATTGATAAATTTTTAAAAGCTTTAACGATGATTTCCCGCCTGCATTTACAGTATCTCATTACTTGGAATGGCGTTCAGTGCACCGGAGATAGAAAAGTAAGACTTTAAACATTAGATATGTCCAGTATTTTAATTCCTATTTTTTAGTACACTACTTAATCGTAATAGTAACAGCAACAACAACAATAATAATGATGATAATAGTAATAGAAATAATAAAAATAGTGAATGAATAAACCTTAGGCCATCGTTTCAACAATGTGGCTCTTCCTATGGCCATTAAAACCTATCAAAATTGAATTAGTTTTTTCTTAATAGCTGAATTGTTAATAAAAGTTATCATTATCGTTATCAACTTTCGGTTTATGATATTTGTTCATATATCATTGGATTAAGTGCCAGTATTGTAGTCGATATTGTGATCATTTCAGTCTTCTTCGTTTCGGTCGTATTTACCATTGCTTAGGCGAGCAAGTGATTTACCCCCAGTTAAAGCAATTTTTGTAGTGCGCTACGTTTGAGGTTATTTATTATACTGCTTGCATCAGTCCTAATACTGTATGGCCTTGATAAAGACCAAAATAGCTGAAACTCATTGAAAGTTGCTTTAGTTGGACGCTTTATGATCGTGTTTATGAAAGGATCCAATTCAGTGAATTGAACATGGTGATTGAAACTGATTTAGCCCCAGTGATAAAATGGTTATTGCTTCTCTGAAAGTCAAAAGATTTGCAAGTTTAAATTTTCTATTTCTTTTTGCAAAGCCAGTAAGGCATTGACAGACGATATAGATACACATTATAAATATATATATATATATATATATACTACGCTCCCTTACGAAAGTTTGGTTGAGCACTCTCTCTGAGATTCGGGGACCTGTTGCTTGCGTAATGCAGAGCTCACTGGGCTTCCGTAGTTTGAGCACTCTAGGAGGATCCCACAATAACTCTTTAAGCTGTGTTTGCTCCTGCAGTATGGCCAGAGAGTTATGTCTCAGAAGCTCTGTGGTGCACTGATGAGCCCACAAAGGGCGAAACGGTACTGTCTGCAGAGTATATATTATGAAAATGAATCGAAAGAATTCACTATTCGTGTAGTAGCTACTTTTTAAGCGCCTGTAACTGTTTTTGATTATTCGTTTGTACATTGTTTGAATGTATTTAATGCGGTTTACAATCTCCTTACATTTCATTTTATTGCTTTTTACGTCAATGCTTAGACGTTATTACATTTTTCCCTGTGCCTTTCTTATAGCCCTTGCTATTTATATCGTAAGCGCCACGTAACAGCGTCGTCATGTGATTTTTTTGAGATTAAACCACGCATAACAAGATTACAGGGGTACTTAAATGTTGGAAGTTTCAAAATATTTGGCCATAGATAAGGCACGTAGTTTAAGTGGAAAACTTAGCTGCAAGATACCTGTTATTAAGAAATTTGAATTGATTAGGATTATAGTCACCAGGAAAGAAAGAAGGGAGAGATTTTCTGAGTAGCAGTGTGAGAATGCAAACTTTGGAACTTCAACAACGAATCGGTCAAGCTTTATTAAAGAATGAAAAGGACGATATCCATAATTTTCTTTTTTTCATGAAATTGATGTAACCATTTCATAGCTTTCTTTTCCCCCATCACGAGTTCTATTAACACCCTCATTGTGGCGTACGTCTTTTATATTTTAAATAGAATTCCTACTATCATTTTCCCCCCTTGGTTAGTGATGTTGTTTTAAAAATCTTAATGATTTAATATTAAAAGAATTAATTAGCTTATAAATATTGTTTTCTTTCCCTAATGTATTGACTGATAGCTAAATAAAGTTTCGATTTCACTTGTTTTTATTACTACCGGATTTCCACGTTTCTGCGATTAAGTTCACCGCTCTCTTTTAAAGTTTATTTTTTAAATAATTATACAGGGTGCTTAATTGTGGAAAAACGGTTTTTGTTGATACTTGCTTCGGTGATCGCACTGATACAAGCATTGGTCTGAGCAGAATACTGAAGTGCTTAAACCAGCGTAGTAGTAAAAATCTTTGTGCTTTTTTATCTATTCAACAGCGTTAGAGCAAATACGACAGTACGTATTAAAACTGCTGAAAAGTTGGACTAAACACCTAAATGTGCTGAGTATAAAATAGTATTTAAATTTGTTTTATACGAAGAGTACCCATACATAAAGATACGTATATAAATTGTGTGTGTGTGTGTGTGTGTGTGTGTGTGTGAATAACATGCAGTGTTCAATATAAATCATTAGCAAAGAACTTCAAGTATATATTATATTAAATTTTAGTCAATAAGAAAGAGTACCATAAGATTTACCAATCATGAATTAATTAAAGATCAAAGGTTTACGTCAGTGTGATAAAGTAGTAATTAAAATTATAAATCATTCAGTTATAATAAATGACGTGACCGGACATACCACATTAGCTCATACCGATAGCGTACTAATGAACGCATTACTAATTAAAATGTACTTTTAACTTATTTAGTGTAATTGTTAAACTTACCTTCAGATATGTTATTTTCAAGAGAAAGTAATCATTGTTTAGACTTAAATGGTAAAATATGGGTTGGTGTCATTAGCTCACTGTACCTTTCTATGTACGTTGAAGAACATAGGACAGAAATCATAATTGTGCTAAGGAGGCATCTTGGTCTGCTTATGAAATTTCCCAGGCTGTAACTATTTGAAATGTGCATACATCTTACAATAACGATATGTTTTCTTTGCTTTTATGGTTACGTTATCTTTTACCTCCCATGTTTGATACAGAGACCTCTATCTTTTCTTACCATGGAATAAAAACCCTTTAGTTTCATTTCCTATCTAAACGCACTCGATCCCCTGTAGTAAAGGCGAATTTATCTCAAGATACCGTCTTCAGCTTAAATGTTCTTTTCGGTACTCTACCATGCAGTTGATAATTTTCATTTTATTTCTTGATATTTTTCAGTGTTATTTAGATCTGGAGCTTAGAAGATGTGCTCCATATGTAAATATATCAATATTAGAATCTAACATTACAAATCCAGACCAGACGAATATGCTGATTAGTTTCCTAACACAGAAACCTAATTCGAAAGGAAACGTAGGTAAGTACTATATTTCATTTAATGAACAGTAACTATTTACTTCTTTTAAGTCAGAGCTTTTAAAACTGGAATATATTAGAAAAATATCAAGTTACAATCTCTCACCAAACTATTTCCTTAAAAATAAGGCAGAACCTATATGTCACTTTTTTATTATAAGAATTGTTACCCCAGCGGTAGAGAACCACCTCTTGCATAGTTTTACGAGTGCAGTGAGATAAAAGATTGAAAATTCCTTTGTCATCAGTATTCCACGATATCAAGGAGGTACATGAGGCTATATGAGACCCACAAAGGGTATGTAAAGCCCAAAGTTTGAGGTCCTCTGCTGTAGATTCGTAGAGCAGTAATTTTTGCAATATGTACTTTTAATACAGTGTCAAAAACGTACAAAGATCAAACAATTTTTTTTCAGATTCCTTGGATTTTGTTACAAAGAGTGACAGTTTAACACGTGGCACACGTAAAATCTTTACCTAACAGAATATTTTTATTGTTTTAGCCTATTTTTGTTTCGTACGTTTAACAACTCTGATTTTCTCGTCAATATTTTTATCCGCCTCTTGCACTGGCGTCGGAACTCCATGTTATCGTTCTCTTTTCCCTTTTACAGCGCTCTTCATTGTCTTCTATATTTGTGTGATGGCATGCTACGCAATGATGAGTGTGCCATATAATGGATTGATAGCTGATCAGACGCCAGCATCCCAACGAGGTAGGCCAGTAGTTAGGTTTCTGATATCTCTTTCCTGTGGATATTGTGTCACAGTTACCACAATTGTAAATTTTTAGTAGACGTCACTGGTAGCGAATCTAAAATTACTCCACGGAATTGCGAGGAACAAAATATTCTTCACCTGTAATTATTTCTAAACTGCAGATTTTTTTGTTTATTTATTATTTGTAACATTTTTATTTCAGGTTGCTTCGCATAATATTTTCGATTGTACTTGATGTGCGTACTCTTAAGATTCCCTAAGTTGATTTGATCATCAAAAGAACCAGATTGTAGCAAAAGTCGTGAACAAGATGTCAGGGATTAAAACGTAACATGACAGTGAAACTTCTATTTCTAATTGTAGTTTAGTGAAGAAACAAGATGTGGGGCCCGCGACTGTTTTCTCCGTATTCATGGACGTGGAATGCAAATTATATGCAGTCCATTATTGTGCCTGGACAACAGTACTTGTAACACTTGCAAATTGGTAATTCAGTTCTCTCAAAATCATCGTTTCTCATGTAACTTGTATTTTATTAAGGGAAATTTCACAAGTATCAGTTACTTGAAACTCTTTATCTGCTATACCAAAGCCATAGAAAGGTGCAGTCTTTCTAGCCAGACCTACTTAGCTGCTACTCCTTAATAATTCAATATCATTTTGAGATTTGCAATCAAAATTATCCAGTGGTGGTTTCTCGGGCACACGAAAGAAAATATTTTTTTTGGCTAAACGTTTATATACTGGAACAGTGTACTCGAGGGAAGCAGACTAGAATAGTAAACTATAAAGAAAGCAAACAAAACGTTAGAGGTTAGTAAGGCAACACCAGCATTTGATGTATAGTGAAAAGTCGACTATTGGTGCATGGATGTTTTGGATATCGAAGAAAAGAACATTTGGAGATCTATCTTAAAAACATTTAGTATCTGTGTTTGTCTTATTTTCCTTTTCCTCTATTAATGCACACCTCAGTACCTGCACAAAAAGTGTTTTTTGAGGGTCACCATCCACTGCAGGCCTGTAACGTATATTTAATTGAATATATTTCTTTTTATTAGTCCAGTTTGATTAATATTGGTGTGATAGATTATCCCCTCTAGGAACAGATAACCCATCCTTAGATATTGCATGTGATCTCCTCACGAACTGGTCGAAAGGTGATCTTAATTCTATTAAACTTCTGTTGAAATAGTAGATCGTTACCTAGTAATAGAAATCAGTCAATTGTCTATTGATCTTTGACACTACAATATGTTAAAGCCTTAGACAGTGACCGAGTGTATGACATTAACATCCAACACTCTTTCTGTCCTTTTAACTCCCTTCTATATTTGGATATTCTCGAAGGTATTCACAAATTATGGAGAATAATATCTTCACAGTTAAATGTTACAAATATCACCATGCTAGTGATTACATGTACCTGTGTTCTGGAACTTAAACTATCTATCTATCTATCTATCTATCTATCTATCTATCTATCTATCTATCTATCTATCTATCTATCTATCTATCTATCTATCTATCTATCTATCTATCTATCTATCTATCTATCTATCTAGGTCGAGGCACTTTGGCCTCGACCTACCATCATCCGCCAAATATCCCTGTCCATCATTTGTTTTCCCATCTCTTCGACCGTCAGTCCCGTATCCTTCTCCAGCAGTTGTACAAATGTTGTTGTTGGAGCCCCTCTATTTCTCTCTCCCTCTGTTGGTAACCAAAATGCCAAATTGTGTGCCACTTCTTCAGGATGTCTCATAAGATGTCCTACTAGTCTCAACCTTCTAGTTCTGATTTTGTCGGTAACTTTTTGAAGGTGACCGTAAAGAACTTAAACACAATTTGTCATATATTGTCAATTAAAGTACAAGTTCACTTACTGCGCATCCAAGATAAGGGTAAGACCCCATCTCATTCATAATTTAATCTTGGTGTTCGCATGTCAGTTTTTAAGACGGCTAACATTTGTTTGTTTATTCCGAACAGTAAACTCTTTCAACACACACGCACTTTATGTTAACTGTATGAAGTGCCCCACACTGCTGTTTACCTGCCATTCCTTAAAGAACTAATAAAAAATACTATAAGTTTTTAATTGCTACGAATGCTTCTTACCCGACTGTTGACTCAGATAATCACAGAATTAATTTTTAAAGGTTAGTCTTCGGTAAGAGTATATTGTACGGCGGCAATAAAGAAAGTAAGCAATGTTTTGAAAATGCATGGTAAGTGTT
>RDPX01000526.1:186118-200665 GCA_003991215.1 Morbakka virulenta | reverse complement strand
ACAAGCTACTTGATTTCGCCTTTCACCCGAAGATTAGTCTGGCCCAGTCACAACCGTAGGCTGGACTCAGTACTCTACGCCCCTTATGCGATTAGCGACAAGAAAGAAGCTTGAAGCAGAATTTAGAATGCTGAGGTGGTCACTTGGGGAAATACGCCTGGATAAAATCAGAAATAACTACATTAAAGGTACAACACGTGTTAGGAGATTAGGAGAGAAGCAAAAGGAGGCAAGACTGAGATGGTTTGCATAGTTTGAACATGTAATTAGAAAGAAAGAGAACTACATCGGGAGGAGAATGTTAAAGATACATATGCCCGTGAGGAGGAAGAGAGGAAGGCCAAGGAGACTGTACATGGATGCAATCGAAGAGGACATAAGGGCGACAGGAGTGAAAAGAGAGGTCGCTGCTGACAGCACCAAATGGAGGCGTATGATCTGCTGTGGCGAGCTCTGACAGGAGTAGTCGAAAGGTGAAGAATAAAAATTAAGTAATGATAGCGATGACAATAATGATGATGATAGTAATGGTAGTTGTCAATATTATAGTAAAGGGTGAAAATAGAGTATCAACTTTTAATGCCCATAATCATTAAGGATATTAAAATGGAAGGCCTTAGATAGCAGAATGTCCTAGCTACTAATTTTTCTATTTATTGGAGTTATTTAACTTTCAAGAGAAGGTTTTGTTTATAGTACAATTTTTGCAGGCGCCACCTTTTTGCTTTTACATTAATTTATTTGTAGAATTAGTTTCGCTACATATTACGTTTTTAAGAACATGCAGAGCTTCCCATCGTGTATGATATAGTCATTGTACATTACCTCAAATTACTTGGAACATATTTCTACTTTGTTTTTCTATTGTTCTTTAATCTTGACTACAAAGCCCGACATTTGGCAGTTTTTGTGTCATTTTTCCCCTGTAGATTTGAAAACAGTTTTCCTTGCCTACTGGGAGCCGCTTAAAGGTATTTTAACATATATATAAATTTTTTTTCAGTTTTAACGTCATTTTCCCCCAGCAATTGGGGCTCAGACGGTGCCCTTCAGAGGGACTTTGGTTTGGTTTGGCAGTGAGGAATTTCTTGGATGGATGCCCTTCCTGACGCCAACCAATGGCTTTTTTTTCTTTGCAAAATTCCAAATTCTTCTCGACAGCTCGGGGAATCGAAACCGGAACTCCTGGTTACTATGCAGTTGCACTAACCATTAAGCCATGGCTCCTCTATTTTAACATATATATTTATATATAATTATTTGTAAATTTCGGTAGCAAAGGGAAAATGGCATTAAATGTAGTAATTATGCAAGTCATATTTCTCCAGAAAATGTGAAAAAATACCATATGAATAATTAAAAATGTTCTTGTAAAATATTTGTTTATTCTTTGAATTCAGAGTGAATTGTATAATTAACTGGATTTTAGAATTTATTACATATATAGTAACTATATATGTAACTATCAGCAAGTTTTTCTGTTGAAGTCAATTTACTTCTCCTACTTTTCAATTCTTCGATTTGATTCTCTCTTCCAAAAAAAGAGAGAAAAAGGAAAATTTTAGTCCATAAAATGTTCTTTTTCTAAAGGACATTGAGATAAAATTAATTGTCATTCTTTATTTATGTTGACAGAAAACGACTTTCTATGGGTCTTTTTAACACGATTTTTAATGCAACAAGCCATGGCTACAATCACGGGCTTTTTGGAGTTTTGGTTAAGTGACATGGTTGTGTTACCAGATTGCTGGCCACCTGAAAAAGCAGTTGCCATTATGCTGTTACCACTGTTATTTGCTGCAGCTATCTTGTAAGTATTCTTGTAAGTAAGTATTCGCAGAACCCAAAATTTTGGACTCTATGAAAAATCAGGACAAAAAAAATTTAACTTAACGCTTTTTATTTAATACTATTTAAAACTAATAATTTAGATGTATTGGATAGATCATCGAAGGCTATTATTAGTTTACTTCATTTTCTTTCAACAACAGGTATTAATTTTTGGTTTAATTATTTTTAGTTTTTTAGTCAAAATTTAAACACCAAAATTTTTTTTCCTTTCTAAAACATAGAAACTTAAGATAATTTACATGCAATGCTTTAACGTTACAGAAAATGAAATATGATTAATGGAGAGTAGGATATGAGAATAAAGATTTAGCATCACACAGTGGATAATGGAATAATGATAAGAGCATTGTGTGGCGGCCAGTAATATCAATCACGCATCAAGCCAGACAGATTTTATAATTCTTTATAAATATTTTCGAGATTACTCTCATTACCATCCGTTTTAAGGAACACATGATACCGTCTGCATCAGTAAGAAAGCACCTGAAACGTTGCAACTGTTCCACAGGCTTAGAAAAAGTGGAGATTTTGAAATCTTCAGCAAGGGGACAGGAATACGTAGAGACCTTTGTTCAATGAGGAGATCAAACCAACCATAAACACCAAAGATGAATGTAGGAGCAGGGCGCTAACAATAAAGTTTTAGTTGTTTTTAGTTCCCTAACCACTATACCTACTTTGGACATGCTTGTGTAGAATGTTGTTTTTTTCTAATTTTTTCATTTAGATCTGAGGATGAGAGTAATCTCGAAAATATTTATAAATAATTATAAAATCTGTCTGGCTTGATGCGTGGTTTATGATAATGGAATATGCTACTTATTAAGTAAATATAAGAGGAGACTAGTGACCATATTGCTGACTGCTCTTCTCATTCATATTTTTGTTTTTGTCACTGTTTCTTTTTAGTATCTTATGATTGTTGCTTTAAATGCTGTTACAGATTGGTTTTTTTAAAAGTGAGCTATTTTAAGGCATTAGATCTATATTACTATAGAAATCTCCCTTCGGTAATTGTGAAAACATTTCTTAACACCATTAAAGAGTGCTTTTTTACCAGCCTTTAGGCACTTTCTTTCCGATTTTTTCTTATAGCCTTTCACAGGCAGTGATTTTCATCAGTTGAAATTGAAATTTCCAGCAACATTTATTTTTATATGTTAGTAATTTTTTTTAGAAAAGTAATTAATCTCCAGAAATGGAACACTTGGTTTTTCTGTTACTAAAGGTAGACCAGGGCCTTTGCGTAAGTTGTATTATTGCATAAGTAATTTTTAAAATTTAGTCCTTATCATTTTGCACATTGAATTGGTGCACATACAATTTCAGACCTGATAAAAACTCTTTTTTCCGTTTTCTTTTGTCAAAGTAAGTCTAATGATCGATTGTTTATTTTATTTAGGTAAATGATGCACAGTAGATTTATTTGTTTACATACACTGCCTGCAGAAGTCGTTGCTTTAACACATAGTTTAATATTTGGTTGGCAATATTGTGGCATTACTTTGTGTACTTAGCAATGATTTTTCCTCGCTTGATCCTCTACTTTTTAATGCAAAAAATAGTGATTGGAAATAAATGTTGTTTCCATTATCGCCTTGTTGACATTTCGATGGTTGACCTATCTATAGTTGATACATATATTGTTTATCAGTTAACTTACCACACAATCATGGTCATTGTTTAGTTACAATTATAGAGTCATTTACATATTCAGTTACAAATCATTAACCTGTATAGTTTAAGATCGAAAGGTTTTCTTTCTATTTTATGTAGTTCAGTTGTAGGAGGATACCTATCTGATAAATTAAGGAAAAGGAAGCCACTTGTCATCGGTTCAGGTATGATTCTTTTCAATGCTCTCTTACTATAAGCAGTATATCTGACATTTATAACATGTACATGTAAATGTTAAATGTTACATGTACATGTAAATGTTAAATGTTACATGTACATGTAAATGTTAAATGTTACATGTACATGTAAATGTTAAATGTTACATGTACATGTAAATGTTAAATGTTACATGTACATGTAAATGTTAAATGTTACATGTACATGTAAATGTTAAATGTTACATGTACATGTAAATGTTAAATGTTACATGTACATGTAAATGTTAAATGTTACATGTACATGTAAATGTTAAATGTTACATGTACATGTAAATGTTAAATGTTACATGTACATGTAAATGTTAAATGTTACATGTACATGTAAATGTTAAATGTTACATGTAAATGTTAAATGTTACATGTACATGTAAATGTTAAATGTTACATGTACATGTAAATGTTAAATGTTACATGTAAATGTTAAATGTTACATGTACATATACATGTAAATGTTAAATGTTACATGTACATGTACATGTAAATGTTTCATGTACATGTAAATGTTAAATGTTACATGTACATGTAAATGTTAAATGTTACATGTACATGTAAATGTTAAATGTTACATGTACATGTAAATGTTAAATGTTACATGTGCATGTAAATGTTAAATGTTACATGTACATGTAAATGTTAAATGTTACATGTACAAACCTACATGTACAAACTCAATTAAACAAAAAAATTGCTAAAAATATTCCATTTCCTTTGCTTTTATAAACTTCCGATCTGATCGTTACTGGTAATATCGAATACAGAAAATACACAAGGACAATATCCCATATTTAGTAATAATAAAGATTGAGTTTGAATCAAATTTACGGGCATGGCGGTGATTGTTCTCAACCCACTGGAAGCCTTGCTCTTAGAGCTGTAGCAAATCCTTTAAATATAATGACAAATGACACTACCCTTCTCATATCGTATTAAGACTCTAATTACATTACAAAATATCGTTTTCTAATTTACATAAAAGTTAAAAAGGGGTCCAACTTCATTGGAATAAAGAGCCTAACAGAAATAGGTTGTTCACCTCAGGAAAGAAAAAGATGCTTTTAACTTGTTGGTACTGTTTTGGGGAAAACTGGTCAAATCTTGAAATACCGGGGGCGTCTAATTATAGCGTCTCGCAGGAAGGAGAGCCTCTTCAGTCTTGGTCAGCAACTCATCACCACTCCACGTTTATGAGGGCAATGTGGTCTAGACAGTCTTTTGCTGTCTCACCGTGTAACATTCCCTCCATTACCACAGAGCTCAGTTAGTCAGCTTGATAATGGTCTGGGTATTGGTGATGTTTTCAGACATCTATTTCAATTTTGAAATCTTTATGACAATTCTAATAAAACGAATGGCTTTCCTTACTTGATAGACCTTCGATGGTCTGCCCAGTATTTAGGGCCCGAGAATGACTCCTTTATAGATTGTAGACTCGAGATATGGTAGTATTGGATTTACAGCCCCCGAAAAAAATGTGTTATCTTCAAAAATTACTCTCTCTTTAGCTTCCAGTTATGTCAGAGGTCTTCGTTCCAATTTTTTTTTGGTGAAAATCTTTCCTGCATTTCGACTCACCTCATATTCTTATTCTTGCGCTTTAAGAGTCATGCCTCGATAACAGTATTAGTTATAGGCATCTTCATGTTGACGAGTTTTTACCATTGTTTCAACTAAAGTTCACCTCTCATTTTCATGATCTTGCTAAATATGCTTGACAGGATCTTCCAGCTGTTAGAGTACAAGAACATAAATTGAAAGATAAGGCTTTCATGTTCTTTAGATTGTCTCTTTTTCTGGCCACTTGTTCCCTACTTTTTCTTGTCTAGATCTTCCTCTTCTGACTCTTGCTTAGTTATCGAGACAGTATCACACTCCAGTGAGTAGTCTCTAGATAAGCACCACACTGCCAACATATTTGTCTTTGGTGACTTCAGTGTTCATCACATGATTTATTTGACTCATTCTAATAGGAGTAAAAGAGCTGGAGAAATTACTTTGCTTTAGCCAATGATCTTGTACAGCTGATTGGTTTTCCAACAAGATTTCCTGCTTCAGACGCGAACAGCCTTCTTTTTTTTGAGCGTTTTTTGCCTTGTGTTCCTGAGCATTGTAGAGTTTCAGCTTCACCTTCTTTTATATCTTCTGGTCATAATTTTGCTACTACAGAGATAAAGGCAACTGTTCCATGTCTTGTTAAAAATCCACATCTTAAGACTTAAATTTGAGTTTGTTAATCTGTATCTTCATAAAGACGTGAAAGTCGAGATTTTTGGAAGATTTGCAATAGTGTTTTGCATTCTGACAATTTTCCATTCACTTTTTGATAGTGTTCTATGTTTCCTAGGGAAAAAGCTGATCTATGCTATATTAATTTTCGCCAGCTCATCTCTAAGTAACACTGTTGATTTTTGCCGGACTTCCCTATTATTAAGTAATCAGTTTTTTGACTGTTATTATAAATATAAGGTTGCTCGTCAGGGTTTGTTATGGGCATGATCAATTTAAACCGCATGGACTATATTCAATTCTTGTAGCTGCCTTTAAAGAGTGTGCTTCTGATACATCCTCTTTGCTGTCAAAACTTTTCAATCTTTGCCTCTCGGAGTTTTGATTTCTATGGGGATTATGTTACTAGGAAGTTTCTATTGTTGTTTCTGCCTTCAAGAATGGAGGTGATCAATCTGAGCCAGGCAAATGTTGGCCTGTAAGTTGGGTTTTTTTCTGTCATTAATGGTGTTATTGAACGACTTATAAACAATGCACTGGTGTTGAACCCAGGCTTTTTTGTTGATGTTCAGTACAGATTTAGAGGACCTCGCTCCCCTGGTGACCTTTTAACTAGAATCATGGAACATGCCAAAAGGTTTAGAGTACTTTTTAGTTGAGATATATTTGTATTAGATAGGTCCAACTCTTGCTGCTACTTTTTAATCTTTTTCTCAAATGTGAGGAAATGTGATTTGTCTTGGTCTTCTCTATAGGTATTATCATCACAATGAGTTTTCCGCACTGGTGCCGGTTTAGTTTTTTGCATCCCCTATGTTTTGCTTCTCCCGATCTCTTCATCTTTAACCAGTTTTGCTCTTCGTTATGAAAAAAGACTATCAAAGCTAGACAGAAAAACAATTCTTGTTTACAATTATTGCATGGTAAATCATGAAGCAAAGCTATTCATCAAATAGCTATGCTCTGAACTTGCTATTCCTAACATTTTATTATTTAACAATGAGGTTCTGTTTCATATTGTACTTATAGGGGTATATAAATGAAGTGCATACAAACCAAAACGTTCGTCGGTTCATAAACACTTGAATCAAGGAAATTGTTACATATACGAATACGACCAGCACAAGCAATCACTATGAGCTGTTGTTTTACAAATTTTGAAAAATTTCATTATCGAAGTTTGCCCATTTTAAAGAATATTGGTTAAGAAACAAACATTTTTTTTCTACTAGAACGCAAAGAACGGGTTTGCCAAATCACGAGANAGTTGAGATATATTTGTATTAGATAGTCCAACTCTTGCTGCTACTTTTTAATCTTTTTCTCAAATGTGATTTGGAAATGTGATTTGTCTTGGTCTTCTCTATAGGTATTATCATCACAATGAGCTTTCCGCACTGGTGCCGGTTTAGTTTTTTGCATCCCCTATGTTTTGCTTCTCCCGATCTCTTCATCTTTAACCAGTTTTGCTCTTCGTTATGAAAAAAGACTATCAAAGCTAGACAGAAAAACAATTCTTGTTTACAATTATTGCATGGTAAATCATGAAGCAAAGCTATTCATCAAAAGGCAGAATAGTCTGGGTACGAGGATTATCTTGTACAACGGTTCATCAAGGAATGACACAAATGCCCTGAAAAGGCAATGATTTCGTCGGCGTAGAAATCCAAGAATACAAAATCCCTTCGAGATGATTGACTAATACAAAAAAGTTGCAGTAATTTACTTTTAAAAGCAAGAAACAGAGAAATTTGAGAGGCCACCTGAGTAGAAAAACTTTACAATGTCACAGAATGAGAAAATTTCAAAGAAAAAACAAGCTGTCACTCAAGTAAGCTATCATAGACATAAGATTGATGGTTATTGAATAAAAAAAACCACACGAAATGAATGAAATTTCGATCTGCTGTTAACAAGTCCCGGTCATCACGTTCTCCAAAATTCCCAGAGCTTCAAAAAGGCATCATTTTAAATACCTGATCGCAATCCAAAATAGCGCTGGAGCCTTGAGCTCGTTTTTTTTGTAGAAGTAAAATAATGTCACCACACGTAAGTTTTTACTTGTTTCAAAGGTTGGTAAGGCTGTGTGGAAATTATTTAATACCCTACAAAATTGGCGTCGAAACATCTAGTTGGATAAACCTTCCCTGAATGGTCATAATGTGTCCGGCATTGAGCAACCCCCCACACCGTAACGTAAATATATACGACTCCTATGCTTGATGTTGTTAACGTGATTATCTACTTCGTTTCTTGTGGTTTTTTATTCATCATATTTTTATAAGCCCACGTTGGAGGTGGGTAACGGTGTACTTTAGATTAAAATGCATGTTTTTAAGACTGATATTATAGCGATTTTTGCTTTTGTGAAAAGGTATTGATAATTGGATTGTTAGCTCAAGTGGTATTAAAATTGGACCTGAAAGACCGAAAATTGCTTGTAAAACTTTCTATTTGAAAAAAACCAGCAAAATGGGAGACAAGAGCGATTATTTAACAGACATAAATTTAAACCTCGGAATACTGGAATTTTTTTTGACTTGTCACCCCAATATTCCTGTAAGACAAGCCACATTTCACAGCGTAATAAGAGTTTATCATATTAACATTTCAAATATATGGAAACCAAGCCCATAAAAGGTTTTATTTTGGAGTTATGTTGATACTACTATATAATTCAACTGTAAAATTGTCATCTCATAGCTCTTATAGATATAGCTAGGTGTTTTAACTAAACGAGTTATTTGGTACAAAAAGATGGTCTTGTGTAATGCAGTAGGGTTCACCTTTTGTCATACTTGAATAGGTTTTACTTGTAAGTGTATGGTCTGGAATGATTGCCTTTTCATTCGCTTCTTGCATTTTAGAGTATTGTATTATTTTATGATTTATTTTCTACTATTTGGTTTGTTAATTTGTTTTTTCAACATTTTTATTGCTCTTTATCGTTGTTGCTATAATCATGTAGCATGCAAGTGTTTATATTAAGCATTGTGTTTTTTTCAACGACCTTTGAATTTCTCTGCAGTTAAGATCACCGTGGTGTTAACTTTCCCAAATGACAGTCATTTTATTTCTTTTTTTTCTCATTGAAGCTGTGTTGATGTCAGTTTGTTCATTAATATTAGCTGGGTTACAAGGGACCTATGCATTTTATGCTGCTATTCCGGTTTCACTTACATTTGGTGAGTATTTTGTCATTCATTTCTAATCAATTTTAAGCATCCCATTCCACATTCCAATTTTGCAAACTGTATAGGTAAGCTTCCTACCATGTAAATGTTTATATCGTTTTCGAGTATTAAGCTACCCTGCCAATATGCTCACCAGTGAACATAATTTGACACACTACTAGTCTAAATTCTGATAAGATTTCAATTTTTTCATCAGCAAATAAAAGCTAATATTTCAGTCACCTTTTTCACAATCTATGTATTGTTGGCAGGATAAGATGTACTTGGTGTGGAATCAACTTATGGAATTCTTTTGGACCTTAATTTCTCACATTTGTATTCGAATGCCGAAGTGACGGCGATTCGAATATTTACTTTCCAGATTGCATCGCTAGATGATTTGGCAGCAAAAGTTTTAGAGCAGCGGTTCTTAATTGGGGGTATCCATACCCCTTGGGGTATGTGAATCAGATGACAGGGGTATGGGAGTTGATCTCTGGGTACTGGTAAATATTTTATTACTTGAATTAATTTTACGTGAATGGTGGAACGCGATAGAATATTCCTAGAATCTAGAACATTCTAGAAACTCTGAGAAGATTGGTCATTTTCTGCAAATACATGTATTTAAATATGCACGTGTGTATTTACTGTGTATTTACTACACCTTTAATTACAAAATTAATGTTTTCATTTTAATATTTAAATTGAATACGTGTGTATTTAATATACAAGCGTGTATTTACTCGTTTATTGTTAATGTACGTATCTCGAAGATTCTAGAAGCGTGTTTGCATGGTATATGAAGGCGGAGACTGAGCTCCGCCATTCAGTCTGTATTTGACTACCATTGTGTGCACAGTACTTTTTGTGGTTTTTATTTTTGCCTTCCACTAATTTTCTGCAAAATGTCGTCTGTCAAAAAAAGGAAGTGGGATGACTCATATGTTGGTTTTGGCTTTACCTGAATGAGAGAACGAGATGAAACTGAAAGACCCCAAGTGTGTGATTTGCGATTCGGTACTGAGCAATGGAAATTTGAAGCCATCAGGACTGAGGGATCATCTGAAAAGCAAACACATTAATCATGTTGGTACATCGATTGATGCTTTTAAACTAAAAAGAGTTCGCTATGGCCAGAAAGCAACTCTTTCCTCACATGGTTTTGCTGCTTCTGGAAAACCTCGTTTGGAAGCCTCCTACAAAGTGTCATACATGATCGTCAAAGCAAAGAAGCCGCACACGATTGGGGAGACCCTCGTGAAACCTTGTGCACAGGAGATGGCAAAAATCTTGCTGGGAGAAGATACAGCGAAGAAATTGTCAGGTGCCTTTGTCCAATGACAGTTTACGACACAGAATTGAAGACACGAGTCAGGACATAATAACCCAAGTTGTCAGTGGCATTAAACAAAGTCATGCGAAAATCAGCATGCAGATCGACGAATCAACTGATGTTTCAAACAACAGTCAATTGCTTGTATTTGTACGCTATGTACATGAAAAGAACATCAAAGAAGAGGTTTTATTCTGTGAACGACTTGAAACTACAACCAAAGCGATTGACATATTCTAGCTGGTCCAATTATTCTTTGATCACCATGAGTTGGCATGTGATTTGATAGGGTCTATTTGTACGGATGGAGCTCCTGCCATTATTGGCACAAAATCTGGATTCGTTGCTATGGTCAAAGAAAAAGCTCCACATGTGCGCACCACACACTGTGTTCTACATCGCCAAGCTCTGGCATGCAAAACATTGCCAAAAAAACTTAAGGACTTTTGGGGAATGGTTGTACAAACAGTCAACCTTATTCGTGGACGTGCATTGCAGCATCGATTATTTCAAAAATTCTGTAATGAAATTGGAACTGAACACAGTGTGTTACTGTACCACACAGGTATGTTAACTGAGTCATGGCCGTGTTTTATCGCGTGTAGTAGAACTTCGAAAATAAAATAAAAATGAAATCCTCGAATTCTTCAAACATCAGCAATCCCCCCTAGCTGATCATTTTGAAGATGAACAGGTTGTTAGCCTAGGATATTTGGCTGATATTTCAGTCTCCTTGATGATTTGAACATATCAGTGCAGGGGAGGGATGTTGACATTGTTCAATCCAGGGGAAAAGTTGTCACATTTACAAGGAAATTGCCTATCTGGAGTAGTATGAGAAATATAGTCAACGCTTTTGAAAACTTAAAATGTAACGCCTATTTGTGATTGGTTGTTATTCAGAATAGAAAAAGGGCCATTTATCACACTTACTAACACTTTAAATATTCTCTTATATAAACTTTGCAGGAATTGGTTTTGGTGCATACTCTGCTGTCGACTTTGCATTAGTTATGGATGTGTTGCCAGATGAAAAAGACAAAGCGAAAGATTTGGCAGTGTGGCATCAGGTAACCAAATAATCTAGGGAACTGAATAACCATCAAATCTTGTCTCTATTAAGGCAGATTAGTTAGTATATATTTATATGTACAGGGGCATTGTTTGGTGGCAGATACAAGTTTTTTTATTAAGTATTTTGAAATTTTATAATACCCTATTGCCAGGTACACCGAAAGCATTTATGAACTGCTAAACATTATTGTTTTTATGATGTGCCTAAAAGGAAGCATTGTTAGACTGCAGTCTCTTTAAAGAGGTATTTTTCTTGTCTGACCACAAGCTCAAGGTAGCTTGAGGATCTATAAAACATATTCTGTCTCACCAGGGTAATCGTTTTCAGAAAAGTACTCCACGTAAGAAATTTAATTTATTTTGTATTAATGTAATATTCCTAACGATATTAATAATAATCCAGCTGCTAGACTTTAAATTAATAGTAAAAATATCAGAAACAGGTTAGTCATATCTCTGTCCGAGCCTGACGACCATTCTAACTTTTCCTCGAAGAATTCTGAGGTTCCCTGTGATTCTAATCGATTAAAAACTGTCAACGAGGAGCTAAAAGATTCAATTGTGTGTGAATGGCTTAAGATCAATGAAACTAAAATTTCTGATCGTAAACCTCTGCCCAAAATACATAACTTGAAAAAGAACGGGAAACTTATCTCAGCTAGTAATATTGTAATCAAACCAATTATTTCTTAAAACAAAATGGATTTAACTGTGTTTAAATGATCTGCTGTCTGCTTCTGAATATTTAACTATGGAGCTAAGTAGGACAAAAATTTAACATACTCAAAGGTTTGCCGGCAAGAAGCCTGCTTGGCAGGAAAAAAATTGAAAACAGATTGATATCCCGAGGTCAGATATAGAGACTTCAAAAAATGTCAAGACCACTAACTTCCAGGTCAAAAACTCCAATACAAGAAAGATTATAGCTAATTATTGTATAACTGAAAGAGATATTAATGGAGTTATTGAAACCATCAAAAAACAAACTGAAAACAAAATCAGGCAAAATCAAGACGGTTAGAGAAACGATCAAAATTTTATAAGGATATGTTTAATGATAGCCAAAAAAGTTTCTACCGCTCTATTGGTAAAAATTCAGTTGGAGTAAATAATCCTCCATCTACAGAAGAATTTAAAATCTTCTGGGCAAAAATTAGTATACTTGTTGATGATACGCTAGTGCCATCCTGTACACATTTTAATGAAATCGTTTATTGCTGGGAAGTAACGCGTCAAAAAACATTGACATACGATGTACATCCAATCATCGAGCCCTCCAAAATTTTTGGGCAATGCAAAGGTGTAAACTGGGTTTCTCTACTTTGGCATCGGTGGTATAATAGATATATTTGTAAAAGCTGAATAGCGGGTAGTCAGTAAATTAGGGAAAAAAGGGGGGGGGGGTACGGACACAAATGGGAGAAGGGATCAGACCACAAGGCAACCTAATGTCTTTCTAAATCAAGGACTGAGGTAATGATTCACAACCTTGATGATTTCCGCAAGAAAATGGAAAGCTCCAGTAATAAATAAGATTCCGAGATTTCTGGCCAAATTCCCTCTGCGTTTCATGAAAAGCTAACCAGTCTCTATAATCTTATCATTCTCGAAACAGAATATTTTCCACCATGGATTGTCAGTCAATGGGATCACATATCACGAATCAAAAAGTGGTGAAACCGACAATCAAAAGAAATTGCGGATATAAACCATTTTTTCTTAATACGAGGCTTGGAAAGCTAATATTTAGAAAGCATAATATATTTTGATCATTGCACAATCATAGTATTATAATATAGTAAAGTTGCGTGCAATAACCAACTGGTGTTCTCCACGATCCCTTCAACCTGGTCTGGTGTTTATTTGCGCAGAAACAAAAGATAACACCATTGGAAATAGGGAAAATAAGACGACTTGCATTTGATTTTAAATCGAAGGAGAATGGATTTCATTATTTCGCCGCGTGTGGTACAAAGAAACCAAATTGTACTGAGGAAAACCCAGAATGAAAAGTGATTTTGTAGTTTTGTGTTTTCTGTTTAATATATTTTTATCTGTAATTTGAATTCTTTTTACCATTTGACACAGATATGTTTATTGAATTCCGATGGGTTTTTTTGTCGTTGGCATGCCTTGGCTAACTGTTAAGAGGCTTTGGTGAAAAAAAAAGATCCTAAAAGCTCAAAGAGGAACATTTCTTAAAAATTAATAAAATTTTTATCAATCTATATTGGCTTTACTTTTCGATCGTAGGCTTTGGTGTTACCTCAGGCCATCGCTACCCCCATTGGTGGACTTGTACTGGACACTTTCGAACATTACAACTGCCGCATCGGGCTTGGTTACATTATTTTATTTTTGATCACTTCGATATACTTTGCAGTCAGTGGACTTTTTGTAATGAGAATTAAAAAAGCGAAGTAGCCATAGTTTGAATTCTGTAAATCTTTTTTTACTATCGCATTATTTTTGTATGCGGGATTATTGAAAAATTTTAAAGCCAGGTTTTTCTTCTCTTTATCTGATTTGAAAGGTTTGTTTCTATTTTAAGACACTGCGTTAAATACAAAGATGCAATTTCTTGGTTGTATAAGTTTGTGGGAGGAATGATTGGAATAGCACGTGCAAGTAATTGAAGATAATTTTGTTAGACATTAATTATTTAGTTTTGTAAAGCTTGTAATACTGGGAAAACCGATAGACCTTATACATGTCAATGCATGTTTTAGCCTACCAAAGAAAATCGTCTCCAGTTAGATTTCACTGGGAGGAGTTTGAGTATGTATATATATATATATATATATATATATATATATATATATATATAGAGAGAGAGAGAGAGAGAGAGAGAGAGAGACAGAGAGAGAGAGAGAGACAGACAGACAGACAGACAGAGAGAGAGAGAGAGAGAGACAGAGAGAGAGAGAGAGAGAGAGAGAGAGAGAGAGAGAGAGAGAGAGAGAGAGAGAGAGAGAGAGAGAGAGAGAGAGAGAGA
>RDPX01000526.1:140668-157527 GCA_003991215.1 Morbakka virulenta | reverse complement strand
AGATAGATAGATAGACAGATAGATAGAAAGATCGATCGATAGATAGACAGATAGGTAGATAGATAGATAGATAGATAGATGGATAGATAGTTAGACAGATAGATAGGTAGATAGATAGACAGATAGATAGGTAGATAGATAGATAGGTAGATAGAAAGAAAGATCGATCGATAGATAGAAAGAAATATCGATCGATAGATAGATAGACAGTTAGGTAGATAGATAGATAGATAGATAGATAGATAGATAGATAGATAGATGGATAGATAGACAGATAGATAGGTAGATAGATAGATAGACAGATAGATACAGTTGTATACAGCTGAAGATTGTGAAAGACATGAAACTCTGAGTATTGTAAAGTTAGAGTTTTTCTTACTCGTACATCTGATTATAAAATCTCGTTTATGGTAATTGACTAAAAAATTTATTACTGCTTCGAAGAAGTCTCTTATCAAGGGCAGAAATTAACCAAAACATAACAGAAAAAGTAATGTTAAAGAAAAAAAAAGAAATGGCAAAGGTAATTCCAGTATTCATAGGTTGGATTTTAAAACTAGTCTAGTCTTTATAAACATATCTATGAATCAGAAGGTTGTTTAACTTCAGTACTCAAATGTACATTTTCATCAGTTTACTGGTCATTGTTTTAAATTTTTCCAATGTTTTCAACAATCATTCAACTTCAATCACTACTACAAATATTTTTGAGTTTTCTGATACAATACTTTCCTCGAAACAGGAAGATATATCACTAAATTCACACAGTCGTAAAACGAAAAACGTCATGCAAATGAATACAGGCCAAACAGTAGAAACTGGTTGAAGGCAAGTATGTATATGAAAAAAAACCCCACCAGAGGGACATAAAACATCCTTGAAGAAAAATGGTTGTCGTAACCTAGATTCAGTACGTGAGGAGCAGTTGATACCGATGATATTTATTTGTATGTGTAGGCTGTTGGTACCTGGTCATTTTTATTTTAAATGTTACTTTTATAACATGAAAGGAAATGATTGAAAAAATGAATTACCCCATATCATGCTCACGTATCGAAGTTTCAATAAATCAGCAAAACTTACAAAAAAAGTTATGGTATGGGAAAAGTGATGGGTTGACAACCTTTGACAACACTGATTGTGTACTTTCACTATCAATCGCCAGCAACACTTATTCTTTTGATGATTGCAGGAGTATATCGTTTGTAAAAAACATTAATGTACGTAGAATCACACAAACCTCAATACCAATATTAACACTATTTTGGTGAGAAAGCTCTGTTAAAAAAAAATTGGGAGTGAGGTGGGGTGGGGTTCATTTGTTATTTGGTTGAGATCGGTTTGCAATTATTTTAACAAGACCTTTTCTCAGAGTCAAGTTTTCCTTGCATTGCTTCAATCTGTAATACCTCCCAGAATGGGGTAACATTAAAGAGAAATAATAGCATAAAAGAAATAAAAGCATAAATTCAAAAAACTAATAGGAAAATGGGATATCCTTAGGTGGTCAATGCAGTCTCGTCCTTGCTATAAAAGTGAGCGAACAATGAAGTATAAAAATAGCTTACTCGATGGTTGTTAGTCTATCCTGCTTCGGAAGTGACATCCAAAATACTTCAGTCATCTTTTTATCTATTTTCCAGCCTGAGAAATCAAGAGAAAAAGTCAGAACGTCAGAAGAAGAATTAAAAAATTGGTAGCGAATGTTACAAAGTTCTGTAAGCACGCTACTAAAAAAAAGTAAGATCCCGAGCATATCGCACTCATTATTTCTCGGAGCAGGAGATCCAGAAGCTTGAAATCCATATCTAAATAAGGAAATTATCACTTCTATTAAAAGTACACCTACGGAATTGTTAACAACATAAGCGGTTCTCCTACAAAGAGTTACAATGGTAACTTACCTCGAATGTATAATTCTTTTATGTACGAAAAACTGGCTTCTTCTTCCGTCTCGACCTCAATTCGAGGTTTGAAATAGTCATATTTGTCTTTTGTTGTATATGTTGTTGGTAATTGGTCTTGTCCTTCCGGTAAAACTGATTTTTGCTGCATAAGTTGCTGCTGTTGTGGGGTCTGACTGTGATCTCTTTTTCCTTTTTCTGAAAAAATATATATACTACTTTGACATTTCCTTGAATACTTAATACAATAAACTATCAATGAAATCAGAAAACATTATTTTATGAAATAATCATATAGTCAAAATGTTCATAAAAATCAAAGAATCCTTATATAAAATTGCTAAAAAAATACATATGGAAATTTTCAGTAGCTTGGCACTCGACAAAAATTATACTGTCGTAAGCAGATAAAAATAGGGAAAAGGCCAATATTTATTCTTCCTGTTGACTTTGTATAGAAGTAACTTGAATAAAAAGACACAAACTCCAACAGTATAGAACACCGTGGTTCTGTACCAGCAGTTTGGGCAAAGTTTGGTTTCAAAGCGATTGTTTGATGAGGGCAATTACATAGAACTTTTGCAGCCTTTAACCTAACAAAAACGCCCAGTTGCATTAGAAGGTATGAAAACACAGTGGGAAATTGTGCGGTCGGTAGTAGATGCTTAAAGGACGAATATGCGAATATAACAGCAGAATATGGTGTCAAGCTGACGCAAAAATTAATAGATTACGACACGTCAAACCTACATTTGAGCCAAAATTCTATTCACAGGAATGAACTAAAAAGGAAAATCACACCCGATTTTACAGTGAATTACAATCATCTGATGGATATAACATAAGAAATCATAAACGATTTTCATTTCAGCCAAGGGAGTAACTACTACAATAGTATTTTTATGTTCTTAATTGGGTAGTCCTACTCAGCGTCCCAATGATTCGAAAGTTGATCTATTCAAATCTTTTTTTCAAATTATTTTCCAGTACTACTTGTTATTTGGTATACAAACGGCAATTATTATTTCGTCTGAGGGATTTATTTTATCAAAGTACCAGGCACAAATTATATCTTATCCAACAATCGGAGTTACATGTACGACTGTATGTGGCACACAAAGTATCCTTCTTGGAGGGCAAGAGAATATTGGAAGAAATGAATATAACTTTGGTTTTACTGCTGGAACAGAATTCCTCTACTGGCATGATAATCTCGTTCAAACATTTGGCATCAGGTATGGCAAACAAATGGCATTGAAGCAGTGCAAATGTGAAATGGGTTTGAAGGCGTATTATTAGATAATAGTACAAGTTAAATGGTCGAGTACTGTCGATAAACTAGTTTCAACTAAACGGTAATGCGCCAATTCTATCAATGCAGTGACCACCTAAAGTCGGCTCACGGAACTGCTTTTGATTCCTCGGGATGGCAGTCGTGTCTTGGAATGCAAATCAAACTTTAACACTACTCACACGACATTGCCTGTCCTCTTAATATAATGGGACCATTTTCATGACAACAGCTGCTTCCACCTCAATGAGCTTCCGGCAAACTATAAACGGAAACACCATCTAACTATTGGTGACTTTAATTCGCATAGTACATTGTGGGGTTATGGAGAGACCAACAATGATGGCACTGCAGTAGAGGCGTGGGCAGAGGCCAAGGGACTAAAACTTAATCATGATAAGAAACAACCATTTTCATTTAACAGCTCTCACTGGAAAAGAGGTTACAACCCTGACATCGGGTTCATCAGTCGTAATATCAGTCCAATGTGTACAAAGGAAGTTCTTGAACCAATGCCTCACAGTCAACATAAACCTATTGCCCACTCCATCAGTGTCCCAATTAAAGCACGACACACTCCATTTCGCAGACGCTTCAATCTAACAAAGGCAGATTGGCCCAGTTTTGCCAAGCAAGTGGACATGCAACTCTCCGATATTCCACCCACACTGGAGAACTACAGCACCATTGTCGATGTTGTTAAAAAGTCTGCACGAAAAATGATCCCCCGAGGATGTCGGGCCGAATATATACCAGGCATGTCAGGAGAACTGTCCGACTTGTTTAACACCTACAAGTCTTCATACCAGCAAGATCCCTTCTCAGACAAAACCATCAGTCTACGAGAGGAACTGTTGGAAAGTATAGCCCAACAACGCAGAGAAAGCTGGCAACGCATGATAGAATCAACGAATCTGACTCATAACAGCAAAAAAGTCTGGACTACCATCAAGAGGCTTGGGGATGACATCACCACGGTAAAACCAACATCCACTGTCACAGCCAACCAGATTGCCACTCAGCTTTTACTGAATGGGAAACCCGCACACAGACGACCAGCAGGGGATTATCAGAGATACAAAATCCCATCCAGTACCACCAACTCAGATGGTGCTCTCACCAAACCGTTCAATTTGGATGAACTGGAGAAGGCTTTGAAATTACTGAAGAATGGCAAAGCAGCGGGCACTGATGGCATTCTTGCAGAGTTTTTGAAGCATATCGGCCCAACTATGAAAGGGTGGCTAGTGAACCTATTCTAAGACTGTGTGAACCGCAAGAGAATCCCTCAACAATGGAGGCGATCGAAAACCATTGCTGTCCTCAAACCGGGAAAAGATCCAGACAACCCCAAGAGCTTTAGACCAATCTCCCTACTAAGTATTACATACAAACTATTTGAACGTATGATACTTGGAAGGATTAGCACCACCATTGATGAGAAACTCATCCCAGAACAGGTCAGCTTTCGCCCAGTGTGTTCGTGTTTAATACAACTCACGAACCTGACGCAGCATATTGAAGATGGTTAGCAAGAAAAACTTATTACCGGAGCAACATTTGTCGATTTAACAGCTGCATACGACACTGTACAACATCAACAGCTCACACATAAAATTTGGACCATCACAAATGACGTGGACCTATGTCATACAGTACGAAGTATGCTGGAAAATAGATGGTTCTTCGTTGAACTTAATGGTCAGAGAATCAGATGGGGCACACAACTCAATGGCCTACCACAAGGAAGTGTTTTATCACCTCTTCTCTTTAACATCTACACAAATGATTTACCATTAGCAAGTGAATGCAGGCATTTCATCTATGCAGGTGACACCTGTATAACAACTCAACAGAGGTCCTTCACTAAGAAAGAAAACACCTTCGAGAATGCCCTGAGCCAGCTTACTGCTTACTACGAGTCCAACGACTTGAAGCCAAACCCAGCTAAAACCAAAGTTTATGTTTTCCAACTGAAAAATCAAGAGGCAAAATGCACTCTCAATATTATATGGAACCAACAACACCATCAACATTCAAAGTATGTGGACGTCACTCTGGATCGAACACTCTCTTTCAAATCACACTGCTCTAATGTTAAGGTAAAGATTGCCACAAGGAATAATGTTGCGAAAGTTGACAACCTCCAAGTGAGGAGCCAACCCATCAACACTGCCCACCACTGTTCTTGCAATATGCTTTTCAGTCGGCGAGTATGCATGCTCTACCTGGGGAAGGTCAACACATGCTGAGCAAGTGGATATTTCACTCAATAACACTTGGAGAATAATTACAGGGGCAATACGATCCACACCAGTCCATACTCTGTATGCTCTGTCAGACATAGCCCCACCACATGTGAGGACATCCGCCTCTAATCGGGAACGATTGATACAAATCACCGATGAGCGTCACCCGTTGCATAACCATGGTCCACCTCTAACTCGACTGATGTCAAGACATAGCTTCCTGTCCATACAAGATGAAAATATCTCATCTTCTCAATCTCAATGAGAAACCATGTGGAAGGCTCTTTGGGATGAATCATCAAACTCAACAGGTTTTGAGAGCAGAGGTGTAGTTCCCAAAGAACAACTTGCTACTGGCCACGATCTTGGTTGGACAATGTGCCGCAGTCTAAACCAGCTACGTATTGGTTCTGGTAGATGCAAATCTGTCATGAAACGAATGGGATTATCAACATCTGGCACCTGCAGCTGTAATGCTGCACAGACTATGAAGCACCTCCTGCAATGTCCAGGCGCCCCAAATTGCAACTTTGCTGACTTAGAGGAGCCCATTCCATCGGCAATATCATGTACCCACTACTGGGCAGAAACGCTGTAGCCGAGACACGAAAACTAACGAACGTATTTTAGGATTTATATTGTCAGTCTAGTCTTGAAAATTGACAATAATGTTTACCTTGTTTAAATACTTGTCTCGCTTTCGTATTTGCCTCCCCAGATTCATAGAAAAGTTAAAACCCAAAATAGCAATATATAACAGGGAGCCCGAGTAATCACCTTTCTTATTCATCTTAATCATCGTTAAATGTGATATTAAATGGAATATGAAGTGCCCCAAAGCAAAAATAACCCCACACCCCACAGTAACAACAAACTGGAGCAACAAAAATAAACTAATCGCTGTTCATAAATGTGGTTTCATTTAAATACACACTAACTAAAGAAATTGAAAATGGTTTGATTACAAAATATTAATTAAGAAGTCGGCTCAAAATATGGGGTTTTAGTATGTCCTTACGGGACACAAATGTTACTCTTTTAAGCAAAAAATATAGATTTCAGGCATTTATTCCACGCTGATTATATCAACTCATGCCGTTTTTCTCGTTTTCTTAACGAATATTAAGAGTTCATTGAGTGAATTATATCTCACTTTTCAAAAAATTTTTTTAAAATCAATACAGCCAACTAACTACAACCAAAACCCCTTTTTCACACAAATGTGGTTTAGGAATTCTAAAAGAAAGGTCAGCGTTGTCTGCTTCCAAACATCTGTTATAAAAGGTTATATCATTACTTATTGAAGAAATGAACATGAAAAACCAGAGATAACTAATTAATGTCTACTTTCTAACCAACAACGGAGCTATTAACATTTATTAAGCTTTTTTTACATTTGTGAATAACAATGAAGCATTAGAAAATTTTGTACACCCTATATTTAATACAGCTAAGAGTCCTCATTAGCATTCGATTNGTGTGTATGTGTTTGTGTTAGGGTGTGATGGTTGGAAAGGGCATTCTCATACGAAAACCGTCATTAACTAGAAGAGCTTTGGGCGTCCAAGAAGGCAACCTCCACGTGGTGACGCCTGGATGCTGACTAGTCAGGTTTTCCTGACTGGTTGGTAACGAATAGCCTTCATTTCAAGCTGTTCTTCCGTACTATGGAAGAAATCGATCTCGTCGTTCATGTGATTTCGAATCTGGTTCGTCGTCGATTTGGAGAATTTTTTGCCTCCAGCAGCTTACACACGCACACACAGAAGAGTTATATCAAATGCTTTCTTGCCCAATTTTAGTTGCAAATTAAAGATAAAAGATGTTGTGATGCCAGCAACTGTTTTCATAGAGACGCAAACTCAATGAAAGTTGCCAGATAAGGAGCTTCTCTCCTTTGAAAGAAAAACAACTGCTAGATAACAATCCGTTATTTTGAACTTCTTGATTATGTTAAGGGGTGCTACATCGTGGGAGACCTGGGGATAGTTCTGGCCAATTTACCCTTATAACGCTTTATTAACGGATTAAAAGGTAAACCCATGAAAAGTGTATTTGTGATATCAAAAAAAATGTTTAAAGGTATCAGCAGTAGAGTGGTGACGATCAGAAGGTGTAATAAAAAGAAAAGATCTAATCATATCTATGGAAAGCTTTCAAATGTACAGTGATTTGGAGTAAAACTACAGTTGATAACATTAGGAAAGAGACCGCCCGAAACTTTGAAAAACAACAACTGTGGCAGAACAAGAGCTATGATTCGTCAATAAGGCATACCTAAACGTGAAAAACCTCATCGAGAAATGGTGAAAAAACATAAAAACCCCACAAAAGTTAACAAATGAGGTCCGAGTGTGAAGGGAAGCATAATAATTAACTTACTTACTACTACTTACTGCACGGTTTAACGTCTCTTGTTCCCAGTAGCTGGTGTTGGACGCACTTCTTTGATAACCTAGGTTCTTTAACCATAGGTTCCAAAGAAACAGAGCTAAACTAAACAAGGCTAGCAAACAATAAGATTGAAGCATTTCAAATTACAGCCGGATGCCCTTCCTGACGCAAACCTTCAAAGAAGAAACAGCAGTGATTTTCCAGAGACACAAACTCACATTTGACTTGTAATGGCTAACTTTATTTACAAGGTCAAAATACATCCTGTGTATTATTGCAATTCATTTCTATAGTATGGAAAACTTATAAGCTGAAACCTGTGTTGGTATAGCCGTTATGACGCAGAACTCAAGTCAGGCTGGTTCCAATTTCGCGGCTGCATCGCACATTTTCATCAATAACTACCGTCAGCGAATAGATTCAGAAAAACGTAAAAGTGTTTTAGATTCTCTGTTAAATTCGCAAAGTTATTATATATAACCATGGATTGTTCAAGGTTTACCTACGAATGCAAATAATTCTAAAAGACCAAACAATGTCATCCTAGATTTAAGTTCAAATAATTCGGAATTCTCTTGGCACTTCTGAAATCGACATTTTGGCAAAATAAAACAGGCTCTCTTTGTTTTAAGGCTTATATATCATTTTCCACCTAATTTTTACAATGTTTTTATCGTAAATAATATTTACAATTAGCCTCCAGACAAAAGAATTTAAGTCTCAATAATTCTTCAGCAAAAGAGAACAGTACGTCTTTGTACTAAAGTTTGAATATCTTTTTCTATCTACTTTTTATAACATCTTTAAGATTATTGAACGTTTTGTACTTTATAAAAGTAATTCTTGAATTTCTAATTCGAGTAAAAGTTTCAAAAACATATCATGGGTTTCTTTGGGCCTAAACTGATTTTTCAATTGTAATATTAGTGTCTTTTGTCAAAAATTTGGAATCCTTTTTTAATAGTTAAAAAGTCTTTGAGGCACTCACCTGACGTAACGTGTCTTTCCTACATAGTTTTATTCATTGTCATCACCTATGGCTGACCTTGTTGTTTACTTTAAATCGTGAAAATATGGTAATAAATGTCTAGAAATTTGTATAACACGGTCTCTCATTCTGTTCACACACACACGATACACGACACGACACACGTCACACACGACACGACTCGACACACGTCACACACGACACGACACACACGACAGCACTGCCTGACTTGAGTTCTGCGTTAGTAATAGAGAGCAACAGTTGTGCTGTCCCACTACGAAAAAAAAAGTGAAATATTACCTTTCACATTTACTTCAACGGGTGATGCTTGAGGGATACCAGGTGGGCGAGGTCGTGGCAAAATGCGTACAGGTTCAACACCAACACGCTGACAAAGTTCATTGTAGTCTTTTTCGAAATCACCAGACGGAGTGTACACTTCTGTGGTAAGAAACAAAAAAAATATATCAGATTTTAAACTAGCTAACTAATCAAAATTAAAATGTGTAGTGCAGATATTTTTAATAAAAAAATACGGAAATATTATTTGGTACTACAACTTATAACAGTTCAGTCAGACCATAAATCCAAATAGATAAAATCACATTTAATGTCAGGGACTCAGCATTGCACCCACTGAAGTAGATAAGAGACTAAGGATCATTCTTAATTCACAATCCCTGCTGATACCATACCCATCTGCTCTTATCAACCGAGCTACCAGCGTTTGGCTCTAGCTAGCTAGACCATTTCTTTATCCCAACTCTCCACTAGACTGCGACAGTCTTTGGTTATCTGCATATCGTTTGACATCTCATTTTTATCTTCTCATTTGAGGCCGCGCTTTCCAAATAATGACGATTAACACTCCAAGGTTGGAGAATTTTATGCCACCAGCATACCAACATCACCTTTTTTTTAGTTTTAACGTCATTTCCCCCCAGGAATTGGGGCTCAGACGGTGCCATTCAGAGGGACTTTGATTTGGCAGTGAGGAATTTCTTGGCCGGATGCCCTTCCTGACGCCAACCAATGGCTTTTTTTTCTTTGCAAAGCTCCAAATTCATCTCGACAGCTCGGGGAATCGAACCCGGAACTCTTGGTTACTGTGCAGTTGCACTAACCATTAAGCCACGGCTCCTCTTAGCATACCAACATCACCAAGGGCAATAAATATAGTGAATACATAAAATGAAGGAGCGTACATATAAATATAAGCAAATATCAAACGGGAAATGTTGCACGGAAATGTTGCACTGAAATGTTACTCTGAATCAATTCACTGCAATAATTTCCCGGATTTTTTTTATTTCAATTGATTTATTTTGTTTTAGAGCTTTGGTCTTATTTATAGAACTATTTCATTTAAAACTCTTTGTTAGACACAAGTAAAATTTACATTTGAATAATATTTAAGTAACAATTAATAGTGACTCTAAGAATGTTAAAGCGAGGGCAACAATTCACAAATACAAATCGTAGTATTTGGTTTTAACATCATTGTTCCCCAGCAATTGGGGTTCAGACGGTGCCCTTCAGAGGGACTTTGATTTGGCAATGAGGAATTTCTTGGCCTGATGCCCTTCCTGACGCCAACCAATGGCCTTTTTTCTTTGCAAAGCTCCAAATTCACCTCGACAGCTCGGGGAATCGAAACCGGAACTCTTGGTTACTGTGCAGTTGCTGTAACCATTAAGCCACGGCTCCTCAGTAGTATACAGAGGTTATTCAATGTTATGGCTTTTAATAAGAATTACCTCTGTAAACTACAAAGGTAATTCTTGTTTAAAGCCATACCTCAGTGTACCTTAAACCCTATGTAAGTATAGTTTAAATAAGACCCACCCTTGCCGGTTTACCAGTACTGGTGGTGTTGTTAATTGTCGCTTTACTATGTGAGAAATTTCCTGGTAGACCTTCTACAACGCCCCTGAAAATGACACTTCTCAATTTATCCCTCCGTTAATAATGGTAGACTAACAAGTTTGCCACCAAAATTGGGAGGATACACAAAACAAATAAAAAATTATTGAGAAAATGGAGAAAAACTCTCTCCGTGCTATAGCACCTTCTAGATTTAGGTGAACCTCATTTAATATAAGTTTGTAAAACAAAACTAAATACGCACAAGATACCCGGCAAGGAAAAGACCGAGAAATATTCCCTTGGGGGAAAAGATATAATTTGGGCTGTTGTAGTGTTACAAAGAAAATACAAAAGAAACTATCCTTTGTTTTTGAATTCAAATATAGAATTCCTAAAGGTAACAACAGATCAACAACAAAGTACATACCGCTTTATTAAAAAAAATGAAGGGAAGATACTAAAACTATTACTCGAAGGTTGCTAGACCTCAGAAAGGAATAAAATAAAACGGGGAAAAGAGCTTTTCAGAAAAGTAAAAATGAGGAGTTGAAGTTATATATTAGGTTTTATTTTTTCACTTCCTCTTCTTTCTATTACAATTATCATAGTGATTGAGATAATTTTGAGACTGCAGTGGTAATTGAAATGTCGAGGGAAAGCTTAAAAAATCCAGGTCAAAACACAACTGCTCCCGGTTATTTTTCCTAACTATATGCCCGTATTAAAATATTTAATGTATAGTTACGAAGATAATTTTGGCATATATATATATATATATACATATATATATACATATATATATATATACTCAAGCTACATATATATACTAAAGCTACATATATATACAATATATACATATACATACATATATATATACATATATATATAAGCTACATATATATATATATCTATATATATATATATATCTATATATATATATATATCTATATATATATATATACATGGTCTGTGATTCGCTTTTCCGTTGTACAGTGCTCAGTACATGGATACAGAGTGTAATATATAATATAGTGAGTAGAAAAGAGGCAACACTCCACTTTCCATCTCTCAAGCCTGTTCGTGATATATATATATATACATATATATATATATACTCAAGCTACATATATATACTAAAGCTACATATATATACAATATATACATATACATACATATATATATACATATATATATAAGCTACATATATATATATATCTATATATATATATATATCTATATATATATATATATCTATATATATATACATGGTCTGTGATTCGCTTTTCCGTTGTACAGTGCTCAGTACATGGATACAGAGTGTAATATATAATATAGTGAGTAGAAAAGAGGCAACACTCCACTTTCCATCTCTCAAGCCTGTTCGTGATACTAATCACTCTTCAGGATATGTACATTTAGAATAATATAATATAATATTTCAACTGTATATTTCCTAAGGAGTGATTAATATTACGAAACAGACTTGAGAGATGGAAAGTGGAGTGTTTCCTCTTTTCTACTTATTTTATATAAAAGTATCATCAGGTAGCCTGATTATATATATATATATATATATATATATATATATATATATATATATATATATAGAGAGAGAGAGAGAGAGAGAGAATATATATACATGATGTACAGGATTCATCAGTAACTTAGATCATCAAAGTCAAAATCAAAATAATCATATACTTTATATATATTAAAGGAAGATCTTTATTTCATACAATTATTTTCAGTGCAAGCTTTCATTTTACCTTTTATTTTTAATTTATATTTTGACAATCTAGTTAGATGCATCAAATGCTACATAAAATACATTCCTAGCGATTACTGTGATCTGTCAAGTGAGGATGAGTGCACGCTACAAAAGCTGACCGTACCTACACAGACTTATACTGTTCAAACAGAGTTTGGTTATCTGTGAAAAATACTTTGGGAAGTTAATTACAACCCTACTGATAACATTTACGTACTGTAAATTTTTTAACTGTAAAAAACATACTAGAAATTACGGGTATTTTTTTCGCAACATAGTTAACAAATACATCTATTATTCTTAAAAATGAATAAATGGTAAACGAATTGTTTTTCAATAAAAACACCAATAACGCAACTAAGTAGACAGCAATTGACCTTGACATGTTGTCACTTTCAAACGCACATTTCCCAACCTTGACTAACAAAGATGCAAATACTTTGAAGTATCATACCTCCATTAATAGTGAAAAATAGACATGCTGCTGTGTTGATCTGGGATTTTGATCCTAATCTTCTCTTCCGTTTCATAGAGGGTGACGGTGAGACTCTGTCCGACATAGTGGTTAGCGTAAGCTGTAACAATATTCTATGTTATAATATTGTTGGAGCAGATGGCTCATGCAAATATATTTCAATGAAGTGCGGTTCTTTTTCAGGTTTGTTATAATAAAAGTGTTTTGTTAGTGAGTGATCCTTTTTACACAGTAGGATTTACAATTTCCAAACAATTGTAACGCTTGTCTGGCGTCGATGTCAGTTGGGAATGATTCGGTTTCAACGGGAATAAAATTCCCTACGGATTAACAATCAAGACATTGTATAAACTCAATCAGATCTTTCATTCCCTACACAAACACTAAAATCAACTGCTTTTATGTTCTATAGAAATAGTCAAGACAGTAGCTTTAAGTAGCCAAATATTAGTATAATGCGAATCACAGAGATTCTATCCAACAATTTACTCCATCCAGAGTTCATTTCTGTTGACCAAAAGACTAAAATCGATCTTACATTGGAGTAGATTGGCTGAGATTAACACACTAATAGCAAAACTGTTTATATTGGCAGACAAAAATATTGTTTCTTGGAAATTAAAAAAATTAATGAGAACAATTAGAAGCTTGGTCATTGACCTTTTCTTGTTTTATGGATACAATTAAGCCTTGGGACGTTTGTAACAATACTGTTCAGTTACAGTGATCAGTGGGCCAGAATACGAGAAAACTGTTGGGCTGAGGGTGTTGAAAAAGGAAATTCAGTTTCTTAAATCTCAATGAACTCTATTGGTCTGTACTGGTAGGCAGACATGTAAAATGCATTTTCTCATTCAAAACCTACAAAGACAGTCCTTTCTGTTAAATGAGATACTTATTTTATGTACTAAAAGTAATTTGAAATGCTTAATGAGATGAAATTGAATTTTCTTTCCTCTCATTTCAACCAACAATCAAATCTGTAACAAACTCAAAATTCAAGGGCCACCGTTCCGTTGGCATAAGAGTATACCAAACCCGCCCCCAAACACCCCCCACACAAACACCCACACATATACACAAATATACACTAAGAGTGCTCACTGTTTGCAGAGCGTTTATAAATCCAGTATAGTATACAAAATAACTAGACAAATTTAGCAGTTACTACCAGTTTCATGTTTTCTTAACAATCTTCAAACTGGCAGTTTGAAGATTGTTAAGAAAACATGAAACTGTTAGTAACTGCTAAATTTGTCTAGTTATTTTGTATACAAAACTCGATTTATATATATATATATATATATATGAAAGTCAGTATTTTAAGAATTAAGTGTTGAGGTGCCTGATGACACCTTTGATTAGATCCATTGCATGGAACTAGTGAAAACAGTGGAGAGGAAACAGAAGACGCTAAGCTTTGGAGCATGGCCGCACCGGACAATAGTTGTGATGCGGGGAACAAATCTCTAAAATACAAGATAAGATCAGACATTAGTTGAGTAAGATTAGGCAAGCTGAAAAGAATGAACCAAATGTTGGAGAAAAGTAAGCCTGGGTTTGTTTTTGTACACGTGAATTGTAGGGTGAGTGCAGTGGTTTTAAGAATTAAGTGTTGAGGTGCCTGATGACACCTTTGATTAGATCCATTGCATGGAACTAGTGAAAACAGTGGAGAGGAAACAGAAGACGCTAAGCTTTGGAGCATGGCCGCACCGGACAATAGTTGTGATGCGGGGAACAAATCTCTAAAATACAAGATAAGATCAGACATTAGTTGAGTAAGATTAGGCAAGCTGAAAAGAATGAACCAAATGTTGGAGAAAAGTAAGCCTGGGTTTGTTTTTGTACACGTGAATTGTAGGGTGATTGCAGTGAGAGGAAAGGAAAATTCTAGGGAAAACACTCTAGAAATTGATAGACGATTCACATAGTCAGATCTGGTTTCATGTCAGTTGCTTATTCATATCAAACAGGCTTTCGTCCTGGAGACTCAAAATCAACCAGTTGATCCCCACAAAGAATAAAAACCTCACGACATTTGATCGTAATCCTTCTCCTGATACAAATTTTGCAAACCTTGATATTTCCAAAGTCTTTGATAGGGTCTGACAATATGATATTTTAATTTATAAACTGATGCGATGCGGTATTTCAGGACAAATTTTACCGCTTATCGAAAGTTCTTTTATATACCAAAAACAGCGAACTGATCTGGATAGAAAGACCTATAACCGGGGAGATATTTCAGCCAGGATACCCCAGATCTTTATTTCAGTTACCAAATCTTTATTTTCCATATAAACGATGAAAAGGAAAACCTAAATTGTAATGTCAAGCTCTTTGGTCAGGGCAATTTTTACCGAAGTACAGGGCCTCAATACTACTAATGATGGGCGTCCAAGAAGGCAACCTCCACGTGGTGACGCCTGGATACTGATTAGCTAGGTTTTCCTGACTGGTTGGTAATGAATAGCCGTCATTTCAAGCTGTTCTTCCTTACCATGAAAGAAATCGATCTCGTCGTTCATGTGATTTCGAATCTGATTCGTCGTCGATTTGGAGAACACACACACACACACACACACACACACACACACACACACCATAAGTAGATGTTGCTGGACAAAGAGGCCAATTTAACTGAGTTTTATTAACTTCCTGTAAAAACTATGATTTAAATGATTTTTTTTATTATCCTTCTGAAAACTAGCCAAAATATGAATCCAACGGAATTCACAAAAGAGCAATAACAACACAAAACCGAGTAATAAAGAGATCATTAATGAAAAAAATAATTACCAAAATGGATAATTAGTTTCAAAAAGGTCAGCCTTAGTTACAAATATTGTATTCCATTAATTACATAAGTTATTCAAATAACACTGATAACGTAAGTAAAGAATAACAGCACACAATTCTTGACGATGGAATTCGGGAATACACAGTGCTTAAGATTTCCGTCTAATATTAAGAAACAATTTGTTAGAAGGAACGAAGTATGGAGGAGAGCCATTCATATTGCAAGCCTTCTCTTCTCTCGCATGCACGCAGTGCTAACCTACTATAATATCCTGCAACAACTTTCTATTGTTTTATTAGCAATTCACTCAAACTTAAACGTTCTATATACCCTACCTGCATCATCACCTGAAACAACACCATCTTATTTAGTTGTGTTCCACTCTGACCAATCATCATTGCTTCCAAAAACAACAAATGATCGTAAGTCGCGGTAAAATGTCCGACCAAGGTTGACAGTAAAATGCGAAATGAGACATGCTTGCAAGAGTTGGTTATGATACCAATGGCACTGTTTACCCAATGCGCATTCCAGGGACAAATATTGAGGAGGTACTTAATGAACCAGTATATCGACAGATCAATAATTTCTTCCCTGTGAACAATATGTGGCAAGAAAGGTGCAAGTGTAGAGCACACAATTCGTAAAAGTAAGAAACTGGCCTACAAGGATTATAAATGGAAAAAGTACAATGTATAATGAATAGGAATTGCACCGTTTTAGCTGCAGCTGTTTTTAATTATTGACAAAACAACGTGCAAGAGGGTTAAGAGAAAGAGAGACGGAGAAAGAAAGAGAGAGAGAGAGAGAGAGAGAGAGAGAGAGCGAGAGCGATATATATATATATATATATATATATATATATATATATATATATATATAAGTTAAGATAAAATAAAACACGTAAAATAAGAACTGTGATTGCAACTAATAGTTTCACGATATTTCGATCATCAGGCAAATATCGTGAAACTATTAGTTGCAATCACAGTTTTTATTTTACGTGTTTTATCTTATCTTATCTTATATTGCTCTGCTATATGCATTGAGCACTTTTTGATACGAAGACACAATATTACACACAGATATATATATATATATATATATATATATATATATAT